>VZTX01021863.1:0-23081 GCA_013400915.1 Pardalotus punctatus | reverse complement strand
TTGGAAAAAGGGTTCTGTTTGTTAGGGTTTTTTTTCCCCCCGGTCTCCCTATCTCCCTTCCCTCCTCCCCAGCTCAGGGAGCTCACAGGGTGGCCCTGGCAGGCCTGCGGGGTGGCCCCGGTGCCATCTCAGGGAAACCTGGTATCAGCTCCTTGCAGGCATCCTTTTCCTTTTTCCCCTTTTTGCTTTCCCCGGTTGTACTTTGTGTTAACAAATAGTTTAGTTTTTTGTGTTTATAAATAGTTCAGGGTTGGTTTTTTTTGTCCCTTTCACCTGTTGCAGTTAATTTGTTTCATTGTGGAGGGGAGAGGGAAACCCTTTCTTCCTTTCAGGAGGAGGTACCATATCCTGGAGCACCTTCTCCTGAAAACTGTCTCTAAAAGCGAGACACTGTGTCATAGCTGAAGCTGTATAATCTCTGGTCTCTTGGGTCAAGTGCCCTGCCTTAAAAATCAGAGGCCATCTTTTGAAGAGTGAAGAGTTTAAGTGAACATTGAACTCCTTCTGCTTCATATATAACTAGACGGTGTCAGCTGTGCATAATGTGATTGCGAGATGGAGTGCATATGCATGCACTCAGGCATAAACATGGAAAGCCAGAATGAGAGACAGATTACTGTGACCTTAAACCTTTTACAGAAACACTGAGTTTGATGAGTAGATCTTGCCTCCAGCCATCTCTCCTTATCTGGCATCTCAGTGAATAGCAGAGAGCAAGGATCTGAGGTGGAATAACAGCCAAGAGTACCACCTGTGTCTTCTGAGCTAAAATACAAACCCCAGCATGATCACAAGTGCAACATGTATGCCACACTGGTAACTCCATCCTCCTTGACTCAGTAAACCAAACCCTCCTTAAAAAGTGCTTCTTGTCAATCCACAATAATACCTAGACAAACCACCAGCTGAAAGAGATTTTGCAAACCCTGGATTCTACTGGTCCTTAGAGCCAGTATTTCCTTATTTTAAACCAGAAATTTTCTGGTGGAAGTTCATCTGCAGAAAAGCTGCTGGCTTCTGCTTTTCAGAGATGTCCCTGATTCTGTGCTTCCATCATAGTTTAACCCCAGCTGGCAGCTAAGCCTCACACAGGCACTTTCTCACTCTGCCCAGGATAATGGGGGAGATAATCATAAGGGTAAATGTAAGAAACACCATGGGTTGAGATAAAAACAATTTAATAGGAAAAGTTCTGCATACAAGTGAAAAAAACCAAGGATTTCATTCACCACTTCTTGTGGACATCCTCAGGAAAGCAATTTTCCATCACGCTTAGTGTTAACTTGGGCAGACAAACACCATCACTCTGAGCAACCATCCCTTTCTTCTTCTTTGCCCAGCTTTATATTGTTGAGAAGCTGGTAAAAGTCTTGAACTGGGGTGGGTGATCCCAGCCAACACAAATATCCCACACCATATGTCATCCTGCTCAACATATAAGGGAAGACGTAGATAGGAGGGAACAAGTGATGGTGTTTTTCTTCCTAGGTAGACATTAGGTGCAATGGAACTGAGCTTTCCCTGAGATGCCTGAGACCTGCCTGCCCATGAGAAGCAGTGACTGAATTCCTTGTTTTGCTTTGCTTGTGTAGGCAGGATTTTTTTTCCCTATTAAACTGTCTTTATTTTAGCCCATGAGTTTTCTTCTCCCTGATCCCACTGGAGTGAGCAACAGGCTGTGTGGTTAAAACACAACACAGTTCTGTGTCTATTTATTTTTCTTGCTGTTCATATTCTCTCAGTGTTTGTTCAAATGGTTCTCCTGTAGGACCTGTCATCTGTTCTGTACAGTATGTACACTTGTTGCCTAAGTGGTATGTTAATTTTATCAAAATAGGATTTTTATTTGTGGGCAATTATATGTAAATGGGTTGGTTTTGTAAAGAGAGAGATGAAGATTTATTAAGTATGAATCATTGGTTCTTAAAAAAAAACCAAACCAACAAATGTTAACAGTTCTCAAATAGAAAGTTTATTACTTTTCTGCAAGCCTCTGAACTCTTTAATTGTGTAGGACTTTAGAGACCAGGCATCTATTATTCCTAGAAGCACCAAAAATCATCTTTGAAGGGTAAGATTATTTCTGAGTGTAATAAAGGATGGGGTTTTCTCTCCACCAAATACTTCGTTCTCTTCTCTTCTCTTCTCTTCTCTTCTCTTCTCTTCTCTTCTCTTCTCTTCTCTTCTCTTCTCTTCTCTTCTCTTCTCTTCTCTTCTCTTCTCTTCTCTTCTCTTCTCTTCTCTTCTNCCTCCTCTCCCTCCCCCTCCTCCTCCTCCAGCATTATATGAACTGTGAATTAATGAATAATTAGGCTTTCTTTTTTAATTGAGATGGGGAGGGAAAGAAAGAGAGAGAGATCCTGAAACATTGTGGAGGAAATGGACAAATATCTGACTTCTTTCATGAGAAGATAATGTGGAGTGCTCAGCCATTATCATTTTAGGAACAGGACTGTTGCTAAGCAACAGGTCTCACATAGTCTTGCTCAGCTTTTGTATCTGAAGAAAATTGAGGCAAGAAAGTTTGGAAAGCTAATGAGGAAAAAATAGTTTCAGTGCAGAACAATCAATAGTGCACCTGACCAGAAAATAAACTATTAATAGGGGCAAAGAAACCAAAGCTACTTATAGATACTTAAAAGCAAATTTATTATTATCAGGTATGTTTAATTGGTTGTATTCTAGCTTTGCTTTATCTTTGTGTCCTTTAGAGAATGGTGTACTGTTTCCTTGGATGTGCGCTTTGCTTTATCTTTGTGTCCTTTAGAGAATGGTGTACTGTTTCCTTGGATGTGACTGCAATAACATACACAAACCTTACTGCTCAATAAGTTTTAACAGTAGAGCAAATAATTGTTTCTTTTACTTTACAACATTTAAGCATTCAGTAAGCTGTACATAGTGTACAAAAGCATTGAGAAAATGAGTGACATGAATTTTAAATTTCACATGGGTGCCTAAAAAAGACCTTAAAGCAGGGAGCAATTCACAACCACTTTTTTTAGGTGAATACTAGACAGTAACTCAAATGCATACTGTTGGTAACAGAAAACACTGTGCCTGCCAAAGAACATGAAGTCACCATTGTTATTTTCATCTTCTTGCATTCAGCTATACTAGTACTGAACCTGATAATTTATCCAAATATTATTCTTACTCAAGTGTAATCATCTGAAGAATCCAGCCTAAAGCATGCAATGCAAAAGCATTGCTTTTTATTGGTAACCTGCAAAAGATCACAGGACAGATGCAGCACCTAGAACTATCAAATTGTTATTAACTGTTAGTCTTTATTGTTATTTTGCTGAGTACTGTTGTAGATGCAAGACAGCTGACAACGCTCTTTCCATTGACTTATATCAGTTCACTCTATTACTGAAACAAAGTAAATGCAACCTCAGCATGACATATGCAATGTGACAGTCTGACAAGCAAGCATTTTTGTCTTAAAAGACCAAACATAATTAATAATGTAAAGGAAGGAAAACATTGAAAGACAGATTTTAATGATTCACGGAATGACTTATGCAACACAAGCACAAGCTAGAACAATGTCTCTATCATGCTTTAGGAGACAATGTTGTTAAAAGCAAAAACAGAAAAAACCCCAAAGGTGGTCCTTAATAATGACTTTATGCTTATTAAAGAAGAAAGGAAAATTCAAAAAGATGATCCTGGGCACATAAGAATTGATTTAGTTGTAATGGTTCTAGTGTCTTCCTTTGTGGAAGCCTTCAGTAGAGCCTGCACTATTTTAATGCACTGGTTTTTGGAAATATTCGAGAACCCTATTCTCAAAATTAATAGAGGCTCAGGATTAGAAGCTTAATTTTTAAGTCTTTAAGGCTGACGGACATGATCCATCCTACTTTCTCAGAAGGAATATTTAAAGGGCAAGCCTTGAGACAGAAATAATCATCAAGAATGTTGAATTGAAATGAACCCTGTAGTTTCTGTTTGCCAAGTTTAGCATAAGCCTCCCTGTTCACAAAAGTAAAGCAAAGGCAGTTTATTAACAGGATAAGCCATCAGTATACTATAAACAATTCAGTATCAAATAAAAGTGATGATAATGAAAACACTAATCTCATTTGCTATCACCAGTATTGCAAAAGTCATCTCTGTGTCACTGAAGTGGAAGGCTGTTTTTTCTTGATTTTCTTCTCTGCTCCTTGTTTGCTTGGTCTGATTGTTGTTGTTAGTGGCTTGCTTGGTAGAGATGAACAGGAAAGAACTCTACTGTAGGTTGAGTAATAGGATCAAAGCATGCTGCTGCTTGTTCATTGCTGAACTTTTCTTTTCTTCTGGAAAGAGGAAAACATTTTTTTCATGGCTTACCAAATTTAAGGTATCTATGACTGTCATTCTTTAATTTTCTCATCACCTTCATGAGATTGCTTGGCTTGTTTTAACTTAAGAAAGGCTGCTATGCTTCCATCTATATAAGTATTTTTCCTCAGCTTGAAGGTTTTCTACTTTTGACACTGTGACAAGAATGTATTCCAGAATACGCTTAGTAGGATTTGAAATCTTAAATGTATCTTTTTTTTTTCTTGTGTTGTTTGCAGTTTTTCTGATCTCGTAAGTGCTTTGTGATGTAATTCTTAAATAGAATCTTCAGCACTCATTAATCTTAAAAAAGTATTCATCTGTTCTTAAATAGCTTTGTAGAGAAGGTTGTTGTCTACTTTTGATAGAGGAATAGTAAAACCATATCTAGATATATAATTAATTTTTTTATTTAATTCTACACTTATATCATTAAACTGTTTACTTACGGAAGGATCTATTTAGTTCACCCTGTTACATTTGTGTATTTCATAACCACAAAAAGAGAACATGAGATCCGCAAATTATTTTACTAGAGTTTCTGATGTAGATTGATCCTTGTGCAGAGCTCTACCTGCACGATGTAAATGCAGTTTTCTCAACCAGTAAGCACTGTCTGACAGACTCTGCAAGAAAATACTCCATCAGAGTAAGAAGAAAGCACCCTTGTGAGCGCAAGAAAATAGGATTCCAAATTATGTTCATATTGAACTATTCATTCTGAAATACAAACTACTAACTGCAACAATTAACAGTGTTTTAAGGAGCAGGTGGGGTCTCAAGACACATGAGTTTGGTTAGAGAATGGTTCATAGCATGTGTACACCACTGAGAACAAGACTGATTTCCCCACAAAAAACATGGAACAGGGCACTATCATATGGCAATACAATAACACATATCTGACAAAAAATATGGACAGTAAATAAGTTTTAAATCCATGTTATCTTGTGTTCATCACAGCTGTAGCAAAACTCATAAAATAAAAGCTATCGCAAATGTGCCTCCTGTCTTACACAGGGTTCACTCTTGGTTTAATGACTAGCTTTTTGTATTAAGCATAAGCATCAGAATTATTCCTGTTTTGTCTTTTGATTTAATTAGCTTAACATGATTGCCATAACAGTATTTTTTGGTATTTCCGGTATAGTTAATTGCCTGTAAATGCGTTGAAGAATTTTTCTTGTTGTCATTGTACCTTCAAAATATATGAAAAATTTTATTTATTGGCTAATGGTAACTGGAAATTATTTCTTTACATGTTTCTGAGGTGAGACAATTCACAGGCCTTGACAGTCTGTTTTTTCTACCCATGTTTTTTCCATCTCAAATATTATGGAAAGAGGATGAAAATGAGCGAGACATCTGGAAGAGAAGGAGACTGTGTCAGAGAAGAAACACCCACTGTGGAATTCCTAATGAGTCCAGAAGTGGGAGACAGCTGGGAGAGGAGGTGGTTGTGTCAAAGAAACACTGATTTGTGGAATTCCTAGTGGATCCAAATGCAGTGCCTCAAGGAGAGTATCAAATAATTTGAGGAGACATATTCTGTAGAAACTAAAAGACAATTTGGTTATTGAAACCTTCACTTCCCAGTCTGATCCAGTATCCTGTGCACAGAAGGAGGACTAAAACAGAAAACACCCCCCATGAAACCAAAAAAACTCAACCCCCCAACAAACAAACAAAATCATAACCCATTTGTTATGTGACATAACGGAAAGCTGTTGGACAACTGAATTGTTTTCAACCCTCAGGTCCAGGTCAGCTGAGTTTGCCTACTTATTCAGCGCATGCAATGCATTCTTCTGAAACAATTAATCTTGTTCCAATTTTAATTTCTAGCTTCTCTGCAGAATAAAGTACTTTGTTGAACTAGTTACTGCTATAAAGTTTCAGGCCAGAGAAATTCTCCATACGTCACTGTGGAGATGCCGCACTATACCAGTTTTCAGATTATAATATGCATCCCCTTGTTTCTTGACTTGACCCTTATGTTATTTATGGTTAGAACCTTTTTTTATGATCATGCACACTCCTGTGTTTTTACAAGAAAAAATATTTCATTCTGTAAATGTATTTCAGTCTTCTGTAATTATAGGACACTAAAACTTGCTCTTTATCAGCTGATTCCCTCAGACCCTGAATCGTTATAGATACTGTCTTCTGACAAACAAATTGGTGCTTAGCAATTCCTTCTCGACTCTCCAGTTTTAATTACATCTCAAGTACTCTCCCCTGACCTGCAGTTTGCCCTAGCAATAGATACATTCATACCCCAACCTTTTGCTTGAAGGCAAGACATTTTTTAAGCAGATGTTATCTCTCATTTGGACCAAGTCACAAGTCTCTCACAAGGTAAAAATATAACAAAAGTCTTCCTTCACTTTCAGTGTCATCTCCAGCGCTTGAATGTAACAGCCAAAATGCTGTCCAGTATGGAGTATCTGTAGAGAAATTTTGTGATGAGGCAGACTGGTATAATATATTTAAAATAATTATAATTTTTTATACCGTAAGTTGTGGTCTGAAGAATCCAATGCAAAAGAATTTTAACCTTTTCTCTTTTCACAGCAGTGGAAATTGGTACTGCAATCCAATGACTAAAGTTGTAGGGGTCAGGAAAAGCCACCCAGGAACCATCATCAGAAGGTCCCTGTCTTTCTGACTTCAAGGTACTGCCACAGCAGTCTTACCTGTAGTGAACAACCAGAGTACCCCAACACAAGCCATTCTCATCCGGAGCCACTGCAGGCCCTCTCCCCTTCGTGTGCTACAGCTTTGCAGATTTTGTAGAACACAATTATGTACTGGATGTCTGACTCTTAAAAATAAGAAATTAAGAGCATTAATTAGAGCTCAACCCACTGCAGATAGATGCCAATGTACTTCAGTTTTGCCCTATCATAGTCTTATTCTGGTAGCCTGCTATGGATAAGTCTCTGCTTCCTGTCAGTCATGTTAAGCAATTATGTCTTTTATTGATGTTGCTGTTTCTCCTGGTTTTGTGGTGTTTTTTTCGTTGTTTTTTTGTTTGCTTGTTTTTGGTTTTTGTTGGTTTTCGTTGGTTTTTTGTCTTGGGGGGTTTTTTGTTGGTTTTTTTGTTTGTTTGTGTTTGTTTTTTTGGGTTTTTGGATGTTTTGGTTTGGTTTGGTTTTGGTTTGGTTTTCGTTTTTGTTGGTTTTGGGAATTTTTTTGCATTTAATGGTGCACATGCTAACTAAATGAGGAAGTCAGAGAACACAATTATTTACTTATTGTGTGTTTTCAATCCAGGCCTCCAGAGGCAGAAGATTGTTGCTGATTCATCTCTTCCTGAGATGAATGAAGATACATCTTCTTTCAGTTTTAAACCCCTGTCTCTACTTTTTATACATCTAATTACAGTGGTGTGAATTTTCAGATGCACCTCTCTTAATTTGTTTACTGTTCCTTTTTCCTGGATGTAAAATTACTTGCATGGATGACTAAGGAACTTTCTATTTACTGTGTATTTTCAATAATTTAATGCAAAATATTAACTAACCTTACAGTTGATCATTCACAATTTGATAGGGGTGTGCTATTTATCTCTGAGGTTGGTGATAGGACATGAAGAAATGGCGTAAAGCCATTACTAAGTTCTTCACTAAGAGGGTGATCCAGCAGTGGAACAAGATCCCCTGAAGAAATTACTATTGCCCCATTTCTGTTGGTAATCAAGATGCAAACAAGCAATGCTCTTAGATATATTATTTAAATGTAGGGTTGCCCAGTGTGGGGTCAGGGATTCAATTCAATGATCTTCATGGGTACCTCCCAACATCTATATGGACATTGTATGATTATGAAATCAATATCAACATGCAGATGATGGGAGTTCAACAGAGAGTTAGACTACTAGTTAGGCCCTGGGATAGGCCCAATCTCTGACTTAAGGGATAGGGGGCAACAGCAAGAAGTTCCTGCCTGTTGCAGCAGGGGCATCTCCTCTGTTTGAATATTCCACCTTCCTAGGGGCCCTCACATTAAAGTTATGAGGATCTGCAAGTGTAACTGAAAACCAATGGGGATGAGGGTCATCTAGCTTGGAGGCGTGCTGAGGCTAAGCCAGCTTATGCCCTGTTGTCAAAAATGCAAGGGAACTCTTTAGCAACTTGCTACACTGTTTTAACAGTCCCAGTCTATGGAGATGGATAGGATTCATCCAAGGATACTGAGGGACCTGTCAGAAGAGCTCATTGAGCCACTTTGCAGCATTTATCAGCAGTCCTGCATAGCTGGGGAGGGGCCAGACAACTCTGAGCTGGCCAATGTGACACCCATCCACAAAAAATGTTAGAAGGAGTATGTGGGGAGCTACAGGCCTGTCAGCCTGAGCTCAGTGCTGGGGAAGGTTGTGGAGTGTATCATCTTGAGTGTGATCACACAGCACGTGCTGGACAATCAGGGGATCAGGCCCAGCCAGCATGATGGGTTTGGGGAAAGGCAGGTCTTGCTTGACCAACATGATCTCTTTTTATGACAAGGTGACCCACTTAATGGATGTGGGAAAGGCTGTGGATGTTGTCTTTAGTAAAGCCTTTGATACCATTTCCCACAGCATTCTGCTGGAGAAACTGGTTGCTTACAGCTTGGATGGTGTTTATCTTCGCTGAGTAGAAAACTGGCTGGATGACCAGGCCCCACAGGTGACCAGTCAGAAGTCATGCTCCCCAGTCCTGTTTAATATCTTTATCAATGATCTGGACAAAAGGATCAGTCAGTTTGCAGATGAAATCAATTTTGGTGGGAATGTTGATCTTCTAGGGGTTAGGAAGGTTCTTTAAAGGGATCTAGACAGTCTAGATTTATGGGTCAAGGCCAAGTCTACAAGGCTCAACAAGATAAATTGTTCTTCCTTGAAGTTGAGTCAAAATAGACCCACACAGCACTGCAGGCTGGGGGAAAAGTGACTGGAAAGCTGCCCCTTGTAAATTGACCTCAGGATGCTGGTTGACAGTAGCTGAACATGAGCCAGTGTGTGCCAAGGTGACCAAGAAGGCCAGTGGCATCCTGGCCTGTGTCAGTAACAGTGTGGCCAGCAGGACCAGGGCAGTGATTGTCCCTGTGTACTCGACACTGGTGAGGCAAGACCTTGAGTTCACTGTTGAGTTTTGGGTCACTTGCTACAAGAAACACATTGAGGTGCTGGAGAATATCCAGAGAAGGGCAACAAGGCAGGTGAAGGGTCTGAAGACAAAGACGTATGAGGAGTGGCTGAGGGAACTACAGCTGTTTAACCTGGAGTAAGAGGAGTCTCAGGGGACACCTGATGTCTCTACAACTACCTGAAAGGATGTTGTAGTGAGGCAGGTGTTGGTCCAAAAAAAAAAAAAAATTTGAAAACCTATGGAAATGCAAAAATGTCAGCACCAAATATCTCATCAGCAGTCTGCAGCTGTTGACCTCACTTAAGTAATTTTACAAGAAGTAAATTAACACCTACCCATCATGTTTCCTTTTAAGCACAGAAACAGTCACTGCTTCAAGAGCATGAAAAAACCCACTAATGTCACGGGTAATACACTGTACTAGTAACCTAATTGAAATATCCATGTAGGAGAAGACTGTATTTAGAAGGACAAAATAATAGTAGTCCACTAGGTTTGTGGGCTGGTTTTCAGTTTATTTTTTTTTTCTGTAAACAATTGCTAAAGGTATATAAATTAAATTAATGCACAGAAGTTCCAAAAATGTCAATGGTGCCTTCAGGGGAATATATGTAATAAAGTTGGCTAAATTACATAAAACCTGGGACTCATTGAAATCAATGACAAAATCCCTGTCAAGTATAAAAGGACCAGCATTCTGCCTTAGAGGCATCTTCTGAGCAAGAAGAAGTACTAACTGCATTTGTTAACTTAATTTCTTCCTCAGTGCTGCACACTTTTTGCATGGAGAATGAATCTCAGGAGGTAATATGAAGTGTTCCTGGAGCTGGGTTAGATTATTCAGCTCAATATTCACCTTATTTTCAGTCATGTAATACAATAATGGGGGGTCAACCTGCTCTGCTTAAGAAGTTGTAGGTGTGTCAGTAAACAAACATGTAACTACCATATAAGTCTGTGGTTTGTTTTGATCTCTATTAATTTTCTTTCTTGCCTTAAAGGCTCCCTTAAAAGCAGCTGTGTCTCAATCAGAGAACTAGTGACTACATTGAGCAAACATGAAGGGAAAAGCTGGTTTCAGAGAAGAGACAGATTTTGTTGTCATAGCCTGAATCTGTAATACTTCACTGGTGGTAAAATTATAGTGCATTGAATTTGCATTGAAATCTTTTGGCAATGGGGAGGCTACAGGGGTAGTTTCTGTGAGAAGGTTCTAGAAGCTTCCTCCCTGTTCATATTCAATGCCATATGGCTGCAAGCCAGACTAGCCTCTGGCCAAGGCTGAACCCATCAGAGGTGTTGGTAGCACCTCTGGGATGACGAGTTTAAGTGGGAAAATTACTGTCAAAAGCCCACTTTAATCAGGAAAAAGAAGAGTGAGAACATGGGAGAGCAGCAGCCCTGCAGACACTTAGACCAGTGGAGAAAGAGGAGGAAGAGGTGCTTCAGGCACTGAAACAGAGATTCCCCTGCAGCCTGCAATGCATACCGTGGTGACACAGGCTGTGGTCTGCAGCCCATGGCTGTGATGGAGTAGAGGCATACTTGCAGCCTATGGATGTCCCCCTGCTGCAGCAGGTGAATGCACTCAACAGGAGACTGACTCTGAGAACCACATGCTGGAGGAGGCTCCTGGTAGGACCTGTGGCCCTGTAGAGAGACAAGTTTGTGCTGCAGCATGTTTGCTGGCAGGACTTGTGAGCCCATGGGGGACCAATGCTGGAGAAGCTCATGAAGATCTGCATCCCGTGGGTAGGACCCCATGCTGGAAGGGAAGAGTGTGAAGAGTCCCTGCCTGGAGGAGGAAGGAGTGGTAGAGGCAATGTGTGATGAACTGATGCAGCCCCCATTACCCATCTCCCTCTACCACTGCAGGGAAGGAGAAGATGGTGAAGTCGAGTCTGGGAAAAATGGAGGTGTGGGGAGAAGGAGTTTTTAAGATTTGGGTTTATTTCTCTTTATCCTGTTCTGATTTGACTGATAAAATAATAAAGAAATTTCTCCCGAGTCAAGTCTGTTTTGCCCACAGCAGTAAGTGGTGAGTGATCTTTCCTTGTTCTTATCTTAATCCATGAGCCTTTCCTTATTTTCCCTCTCCCCTGTCCCGCTGAGGAGCTGTGAGAGACTGCAAAAATGTCTCAAGACATTTTGGGATGTGTGTGGGGAAAGGTGCAGGTCAGGCCATGTTCTGGTGCACCCCACAGCCCTAGAGCCAGTATCCCAGCCCGGCAGTGGCTGCCAATCTCTGGCACACCAGAGGCAATTCTCCACACCCCACCCCTGGCACCCCAATCCTGATCTGAGTGGCCAAAATGACCAAAAATTCCACCTGGGAGAAGGACCCAGGAAGGCCAAAGGGTATTTAAGGCCAAATGCAAGACAAGTAGATACCTTCACCCTATCTCCTCTTGGAATTTCTATCTGAATACTGCTGGAATCCAGGAGTTGGAGTGCTTCTCTTTATCTTTTCTGTCTTTCTTTCTTTTTCTTCTTCTTTTTTTTCCTCTTGGAATTTTTGAGTAACTTAAAGTTAAATGGACTTAAAGTTTGCTAAGTTAAATGGGCCAAGTAAATGCCTTGAGAAGTGTTTTACATTGATTTAACATTGTGCTTATCCTTTTGCCAAAGTTCTCTGATTTTCTAAAGTTGCTAGTAAAGTTCTTTTTGTTGTTTTGACCTCTTCAGAATATCTTGTCGGTATTTCTCCTGTGTGTCTGTCTCAGAGTTTACATGAACAACCATATGCCATTTTAAAAGTCTCATTGAATGAGGTGTTTGGGCCCTTACAGGAGCAAAGGTATAGAATGGCTTTGGTGGGCACCTGGCATCCAGCCAAGATTAATCCACCACAGATGTGTTCCCTTCTGCAAAGATATGTGCAGAGACAGAGGTTGTTTGATGACCAGAGATTCCTAACAGTTTGTTTTGATGTGACCTAATAAAAGATCAATGCTTGCATGTGTACCAAATATATCTTTATAAGTACACTGAATAAATAGGTAAAAGATCCTACCCTTAACAGTCAGTGGAATGTGATTTAGTGTTCTGAATGTAATTTATGGAGAGGCTCTTCAGCTGAGATTAATAGGTAGTGTCAGGTATACAAGACAAAGATTTTTTAACTATCATGAGCTAACTATCCTTACACATCTTTTTATCTGAAGGTTTATGAGTTCATTTAGGCAATAACATCTATTATTTTACTTTTTTTCTTCTCTCATGTCTTCTTTTTCTTTTAGATTGTAAATACTATCTTTTATTTTGAGGACATGAATAGTAAGGCTAATTTTTAAATATGAAGAATGAAAAACTAGAGAAGCTGATACTGAAGTGTTCCTCTGCCTATTTGAAATGAGAGAAGCCTGCTGGTAGATGCCATAGTACTAATACAAATCTGTGTGTGAACATACCTGAGACTTATGACTGCCCATATTGTCCACATATTTGTTCCTTCCAAGGTTTTTTCTAAGAAACAACCCTATTCTATTTTTTTTCCATACATCTGTCTTATTCTACTTCTTTTGGACTAGTACAGGATTATGATTTTTTCACTCATCATGTGAAAGAATTCTGGAAACAGAGATAAGTTTTGAATTGAGTTGGAAGGAAATTGAGACACCCATGAATAACGTGCCTAAACTCATTTAGAAAACCCTGAAAACTCACTGTCTTTTTCCTGCTAAAATACAACAATGAATCTTCCAGTATTGGTTCATTTCGTGCAGTTGTTTAATCTAGAAATGAAAGCAGCCACAAAACAAATAACATTACTTTTTTAGCCAAGACAAAATAACACATCTTGGCTCATTTTCTTTTTGTTATTGGAAATTATTCTGTCATTCCCCTCTTCCTAGACTAACTGCTTTAGAAAGCTTTTGAATAATTTGCAGAGGAGTTTTTACAGTTCTCTAGTCCTTTAACTATTTGATGGCTTCACCAAATGGTGAAACATAATGTGCTGTAGAGCTGCAGCAAAGTAATCAAGGTAAGGTTCTCAGCCAGGTCCAGAAACTAGGACACAGTGATTATATGGATGATTATTATTAGATTTGTTGTTAATACTGCATCTAAATATTGTCAATTCAGTATCTATTAAGTCTGCAGTTACAATGTGTTATAGTGCCATCAGGTCATGATGTCTCCTGTTGAGTCATGAACTTCAGTGAGACCCCCTTTTCTCTAAACTTGTGAGAATTCTAGATGTGCCTGGGTTCATTTAGTCTTAAATTTTGTCAGCTGTTGGTGTCTAAAGGATTATAATATAAGTAGGTTCATCTGGAAGCATACATGTTTATGTTGTTTAGCCCTGCAGAATTCATAATTACAAAGAAAAATAAAAAGCACCCATGGAGCTACTTTAGCATTTTATCTCCATATTTGACTGGATCTTCACACTTTTTACTCACCTGTCCAAAAGTGACTATAGTTCCTTCTTTGGACTGGATGTACACTGCAGGTATCCCTGTCAGGGTGGAGATTCACTCTGAAAATGTCTGCATCCTCTGGGAAATGGGATTTCCCTGTTGACTCAGCCTCCAACATAATTTTGTTAAATGTCAATAGAAAACTCCTCAGCTTCTCTATCTCTGGAATGCAGTAATTGTGTCAGCATCTGGACAGTTCCTCCTGCAACACCCACCTCGTGTTCCTATCCTAGTACAAACCACATTGCCCATCGGAGGCTGTGGGAGTGGAGGGAGGGACCAGACACAAACATGAAGACCCGACTGCCTTTCATTGCCCTCACAAGTGCATATACAGTGTGGGAAGTCAGGTGAAGTGCAACGCCAAAATGATACAGGAGAACAAATATTCAGTCATAGTGAAAACTCTATGAATACATTAAATAGGAAAGCTCACATGGAAGTGTTTGTGAAACACCTAGCTCTATGAAGATTTCTGGTAAAGGTTGACAAAAGTTTGAAGAAAAAATTAACAGTTCTGGTATTGGTCTTTTTTGCAGCCTTTATCTGACACTTAATATGATTAAATTTGTTGAACACAAGCTTGTCGCTTTTGAAATTAGACCTACAAATTTCTGATGGCAAATTTCCTTTCTTGTGTATGATTCTGTGGCAGTCTTTTATGAATCTTATACAGAACTGATTGTATTTTCTGCCAATACCTCAGTTCTGCTGAGATGACCAATAGCAATTATTTAATATTTGTAGTAAAAAACATCCCTGCTGTTAGTGGTATGAGACCATAATTAGTTTGTATCAAGCTAGACAAGTGGTTTTGACAGATTTCAGATGTGCAGCATACCTGAAGTTGCTTTACAGTGTTCTAATCCAAGACTATTCTTGTTGATTAGAAAGATATGAGAAATCTTATTGCAGCTTTTCCACAGATCACTACTGAAAACACTTTGTGAGTGTCCACTACATCCAAGGTACCTGTGGTCCCTTCAAGCTAATGTCTTCCCAGCAAGACAAGGTGGCAAGGTTGTCAGTCTAAGGTATAGAAGTGCTTATATGGAAAATAATAAAAAAATGCTGAGATCTTAAAATATGTGAAATCTGCAATTTCACCCAGGTTTTCAAATTTTTTAAAAAAAGTTATTTTTTAAATATTTTTTTCCAAACAATTTCTGTTTCATGAAAGGGAGGTGGTATTATCTTTCCTAGTGAGAAAATGAATTTCTAACAATTCATCTCTGAGCTGCTGCACTTTTCTCTGAAGTATCTGTTCCTCATTAATGTTGAAAAAAGCATATACAAATTAAAAGGTCTGCTAGAATAATCCCTGTGTTTCCTCATATGTATTGAGGGACAGACCACAATTAAGCTTGAATATGTGTGCTAATGTCCTTGGATAGCTGTTCACTCTCACCCTGTGTAGAATATTTATATCCCTTGTACTCCTTTTGTAGGCTGCTCAGAAGTGAACAAACTGGACCTGAGCCATGAAAGTCCATGCAAAGACATGTGTCTACTGTAACAGCTAAAGAAAGAAATAAAAATAGGTTAAAAAAAAATTTTTCCCCAGTGTAAGTCAACATATCTTTCCGTGATAGTTTCACAGCTCTGTGTTTAGAAATTAACCACTTATAAAGTAACTATATAAATAGTTATACAGTGCAGAGTCAGATGCAGTGAGAGAATTTCCAAGACTAACAGAGAAAAAGTCTTGTTTATTGTCTTTCATTTTGGGCTATATAGTAAGGACTCCTCTCCTCTTTGTTTTATGGTTAACTTATTTAACTTAAGTACTAGCACTTTTCAGATGAAAAGCCTTGTCTTTTTAATGTAAAATACATCAGGAAGCACAGGAATAATATAGCTAACTAAAAGATGCATTTGACTAAAGATTTTGAGAACACTTCTTTCCAAAAAAAAACCAAAAAAGGCTCTTCTTATGAATATATTTTCATGAATCCACCAAATATTCTCAAAACCTTAGACAAATTTAAATGTGATGGGATACAGAGTTCTCTGTATTGACAGATACATAGAAATAAACATTTTTTTTTCTGTCTTCCCTTTTGCAGTTGAAAGCTAAATTCTAAATAACTCTGTGAACTTATGTATGTGTAAGTGTTAACTACAACCAGAACCAGCTGAAACTTACCCTTGATTGCCAATTTTTGTTTCATTTCTTACAATCACTGTTAATCCAACATTATGTCCAAGTATAAGAGCCTGATATAGAGCACAAGAAGTCAACACTCTTAAAGACTATGGGGTTTAACATTCTCCAGCAAAGAGGCAGAATACAACTGGCTAGTTTTCTGATGGAGGATTTCATTCTTTAACACAGAGTAAATAGGTTAATGCATTTCAGCATGGAAGATCCTATTAATCGAAGCTGACTTGCAGACCAATACAGTCAATTTAATTTATATGAGTTTTCCATGCTCCAGCTCCTCCTTCTCTGCTATTTTCTTGCCATTTGCTGTGGGGGGGTGGGGGGGGGGGGGAAAACTAAACTGGTATTTTCCTTTTAATGTCTTATTTTGAAAACTTNTGACAATTCCATGTACCTGAAGAGCACAGCTAAGTACCTCAAACAGAGGTATCAGAATACTGAGGTGAATACTGACAAAGAATCAGGAAAGCAGCCAAGAGTAAACATATCGCAGTAAGGTTTCCTCACCGTGGGAAATATTCATGTGTTGCTACTGCAAAAATCTGTTTGAACTCATACAAATTAGGCAAGTTTGTAATGAAACAGGTAAACCAACAAACACTAGACAACAGAGATTTTGAGAGAAACTTCTTTTTTTTGTCACTTCTTCCTTACCAGTTGAAAAACTGAAGGGTCCCAAGCACAGTATTTGAGGCAATTCATAGTTTACCTCACATATATAAAATCTGTATATAAAATCCATCATTCTTTATCCGCAGTTAGTCTTTTCTCTTCTGCTGTTCTTAAGTACCCAGACAACACTTGAAAAATTAATAAAATGTGAAATTCTTATTAAGACTTTAATTTATAGTTTTAATTTTCTCTACAGTTTCAGGGCTGTCACATAGAAAAACTATTTCACATTTTGTCCTTTTGTTGTTTCTGTTGTTTCTTATTTGGTTGCACACAGGAAATTGCTTTTAGGAGGGATTTTTGCATCTAATTATTTTTATACAAATTATAAATCAGAAGTAACCAAGACCTCTTATCTACAAAGCCAATATTGTGTGATAACACAATCAGAGCCCACATGTGTCTCTGAGTTGTGAGTGCATCTGCTGTTTCTTGTACAGGGTGTCTTTTGACAGCATGTAGTAATGCTTTTCCTGCATCTGTTCCATCCACCCTTTGCACCGTAGTGAATATGAAACTTCAGTCCACACAAGCACCTACATCCCAGTGGCACTACAATAGGGGTTATGGAGAGCAAGGGCTACAGTTTGCATATCCTAAAACATTCCTTAAACAAACTCATAATGGACTAGTCATGAAACATGGCACCTATTTGATACCAATGTTACCACAGAGCCAGAACTTTCGTTGTTTAAACACAAAAAACAATAACGTCTAAAAGAAAATTAAAAAGCACTTACACAGACAAGACTTTTTTCTAAGAATATAAGGCTTGGAAAATTTGCACATTTTAAACCAATTTAGGTGCAGATTTTTCTAAGTTTTCAGTCCTTTGTTGGTAAAAATACCTTGGAAATAAACTAGTGCCATTACAATGTCATTAACTTGAGGAGATAGATGCAAGAATATGTTGTTAATGAATCTTCCTTCTCATAATTGCAGAATATATAACTTACATTTCTTTGTACTACGAGTTTTGGGAAAGGTGATTTTAGATTCCATTTTACACTCATTTTTCTAATACTGCTCAGCTGTAACAGCGTAACAACAAGTGAAACATTTTCCTGCTCACTCAAATGCAGTTCCATCACTGTTTCATAATAAACCATGCCAGATTCATTTTCATGTAGTTATAAAAATCAAGAGCATGCCAACATTCAGAACAACTTGTCCTCTTATATATTCTGCCTCCTATTCACATTTCCTTGTATCTACATAGAAAGACTTACTAGTACTGGTTCCTTGCATGCCAGGTGCATTTATGAGAAACAAAAAAATTCTCTGAGTTGTCTGCATATTTAAACAAATATGTACGTTATTTCGGAAACTTCACATTCAAAAGCATGGATTGGTAAAATACTTCTTTTGCAAATCAAGACTGATTTGGTCATCTTTTTCGTTGAAAAAGTCAAAATGTCCTGATGATCTGAGCTTCGTCCTAGGAAGTATACATATTGGGTTTGTTCCCATTTCCCTCATGCATCACTGTGGACTTGTGTGTGAATATTGTCTGTATACATTTTATATAATGAAGTATGTACAATGTAAATGAGTATTACTAAAGACATGATACAAAGACATCCATCTGGCCTTTTTCCTCTCCCCTTCTTGTTTTCAACAATGGCATTTAGAGGTCTCAGCAAATGAGATAGATAGGTAAAACATTTAGACTACTTGATTCAAGTTTGATTTTCCTGTGGGGTGATTCTAAAAAGGTAGCATGAAGCAATCTGCTTCTCAACTACAGCCTCATCTGTGGCTACATGACACTCCATAAAGAAGACTATACTTCAAAGAGATGCATGAACAATTACCTAAGATTCTTTAAAACTGGTGCTAAAATCCACCAGCAACACACAGAAAGCATACTCCTAAAACTCATGCTTCATGTATAGTACAAATTATTAGAGCAGCATGCTCTTATTTGTGTTTTATAAAGAAAGCTTTTGCCATTCATGTCTTTAAAGGAAAGAAAAACAATATTACCAAATTATATTATTACCAAGATATTTGAAAATAGGCACAGAAGAGAATTTTTTTAATCAATGTTAGTCAAATGGGGTTTAATTTCAAAGAAATGTCATTTTGACAAGGCTTTGACTTTCTTTGAAAAAGAAAGTTATAAACGATTGAATGCACCTCAAATACTTGAAGTGATGGGTAAACCCTATCCATACCTATAAGAGAGCATGTCATGTCTCTGTAACTTGTTCTCTTGGCACCTTTAGATTAGATCAAAAAAAGTCAGTCCCTGGCCAAAAGCTTACATGAAATTTTTCTTAGAGATGTTTCCTGAAGAAATCAAAACAAAGAAAGAAAAGGAAAAAACACTGCAAAATTTATACATAAGTAATCTGAAGGTACTTGACACATCAGTAGATTGAAATAACAAACAGCATTTTTAGTACAAAGAGATGAGACACTGGCACCTAGGAAACTTTTATTGCAAACAATGGTGTGTAATAAGAATATAGAAAGAAATAAGATTTTTGTATCACATAGGTAAAGAACCTCATATTCTAACAACGGTTTTCTAAATTCAAAACTCAATTTTCTTTTCTCAAGATGTTTCACAATACAATTTAAACCTTTGAGCAGAAACCATTTTCCTGAGTACTTACAGATAAAACCTCAAACATTCATTTTATAACCTCTTTTTTAATCCCAGCCACCCCTGTCATTACCTTTTTCTCTCACAACTTCCTCCTCAATAACTTTCCTATTATGTGAATAAGTTTCTCTCTTCCTGAAGGGCTCTCTTCTGAGCTTTTTGCACCTCCTTCATTCTAAGGATTGCTTTTTGATGTCCTCCATATTTCATGCTCTTGAGTTTCTTATTGACAGCTGCTCTCTTTTGAGTTAGAAGCTGCACTTCCAGAGATAATATAAGGTATCTACAAACAGAGAAGGCAGCTGTTTGACAGATTATCACAAGATTATTTAAAAAGGACTCTGTTCTTGAATAACACCCTGTAGTCCTGGGAGGTAAACTATCACAGTAACACAACAATAAGATACAATATTAACACAACAGTTATTCAAGTGTCATACTGTTTTTCCTAATAATAAAACATAGAATGCCTTGTCATGACTAAAATTTCAACATTTCATCAAAAGAAGAAATAGGAAAGTGTCACAGGCTTTTTCCTTGTCCTTAAAGTTCACATACAATGTTTATACAAGTACAGAATTTAAAGTTTGATCACTCTATGTTCTATTTTATGGGTACCCTGAATACCAATTAATGTTTGCAGCTCAGTTTTGAATCCTGTGGTTGAAAGTTATGCTAAAAATGCTGAAGACTATTAATTACTAATTATTAATAAATCAGTTATATTAGGGGATAAAAATAAGACGAGGATTCCCAGTTGTCCTTCACTGATTTACATAGTAGTTGCCTATACAGTTTCTACCAGATAAACTCTCAGTCCACTTGAGACATCATAAATACTTTCAGCAAAGAATGAATGTCCTTTAAAACTCTTAATTTTTAACCACGCCTTTATGAACAGGCATTGGAAATCATCTACCTCATTCCCCAGCAGCACTGCATTAAAAACAGTTTGACCCTGTCCTCAGCAGATGCATCTAGGATTTTCACCTTTCCTGACTGAAAAATTGCTTACTGTTTTGGGCAGATTGCACCTTTGGGATTTTCACAGAGAAAGGGATAGAGATGGGATATAAAGCAAAACCAGGAATATTGCTTTTCTGCAAATGAATTCTCACTTCTACTATGAATTTGTTGTTCTGACTGCAAGTTCAGGACACACCCAGGTTTCCTCTTTCTTGCAAAGTCTGTAGTTTCTTGGATAAAATTCTCTTTGTGTCATGTCACAATAGTTGTGATGAATGTGAAAGAAGCTAGGAGTGAGGGATGGAGCTGCAGGACCCACAATCCCAGCACTGGAGTCTTCCACGTGGCAGTACAACCTCTGGTATTCCCTGAACCACTCCAGTCACAAATGCCAAAGCCTTCTCTGCAAGGCAGGTGTGTCCTTTCACTTGCTAGGTACTCAGAAGTCTCCATTGGGCTGTGATAGAAAAGGAAAGGTGCCATGGTTTCACCTCATCCAGCAACCAAGCCCCACAGTCCTGCTTGTTTCTCCCCCATCAACAGGAACAGGGGGAGAACTGGAAGGGTAAAATGGAGAAAATTTGTAATTTGAGCTAAGAACACTCTAATAGGGACACCAAAAGCAGCACACACAAGCAGAATAAAATAAAAAGTTCATTCACCACTTTGCATGGACTGGCAAATGTTCAGTCATCTCCAGGAAAACAATGTTCCATCATGCATAACAGTTACTTGTGAAAAGAAACTCCAAAACTCCAAACATTCCCCAGTTCTTTTTTCTTCCCCCTGATTGATGTCATAGAGTCTGGAATATCCCTTTTGCCACTTGGGGTCACCTGTCCTAGTTGTGTCTCCTCGCAGCTTCCCATACACCCCAACTTCCTCGCCAGCTTGGCAGTACAAAAAGCAGAAAAGGCTGTGTGTAAACCCTGCCCAAGGATAACTAAAACATCTCTATTTTATCAACCCTGTGTTCAGCCCAAGCCCAAAACACAGGGCTTTTATGGAAATGTTAATACAGCATTTAACAGACTGCTGAAAGCAATGAGGTTCCTGACTGAGAACTACATGAAAGGTAACGTGCCTCTGCTTGAAAGACTCACCAAGAGGGAATTCCCATCAAAATTCTCAGGCACTTTTATTGTCTTTTTAGAAGCCTTATATATTGCCTGAGAAGATGGGTTTTTTTCAGTCTAGCTGTATCAGAACACTGAGGATATGCACAATGCCTAGTCTGACAGCAGCAGAGCTTGCACAGTATTCATTTATGATGTATTGACACATCTCCCTGCTGCTTGTGTCAGTGATGTTTCTGGCTTTACTTCACATGCAGGACAGGTACATTTAGAGTCTTAGAAATACTCTCAGTGTGTCTGACCACCAGCTGACCACACAGAGTAACAGCTATCCCTGCAGATATAAGGTTCGCTTCAAAACAAAATAAACAAGAACTGAACTCAAATATTTGAAAACAAGAGGGAAGCTACAGGTGACACTGTGAGAGTGGTGGTTGTGTTAAATTGAATTCTAATGTAGCTGAAAATACTTTCAGTCTGTTCTGGAAGATAGTCTGCTTTCCAAGGATTTCTTACATCATACATTGTAGCCCAGAAGGTGATTTATCCCAGGAGTGCGAGAGGGGACAAAGCATATGAGTCAACACGGAGTGAATTGTCACAGATGCAGAAAAATTGGCAGTGGTCTAAACCAGCCTGAGGAGATTGCTGCAGCTTCTGATGTCTCTGCAAAACTGTTAGTCTAAAATTACACTGAAAATCATGTCAAGACTCTGTGTAGAAAGTGCCAATAAGAATTCCTCTGCAGCTGCAAGTTTTCTGAAGCCATAGCCACACACGGTTTGTAGGCACTTCTGGCTGAATGTTTCTGCAAAAGGGAGGTAAGCCCATTTTGAGAAACTGCTATTATTTTATATATATCTAAAAAGATAGGAATAACAAATTACTGACAAATGATGTTCTTTGTGATTTCCTGAGACTCTTTGTGCTGGATGCAAATTCAGGTGACTGCATGGCCCAATAGAAAATAAAATATTTTAAATCTGTGTTTTATCCAGTTGTCAGAAGATACAGCTGGAATTCACTTCCTTTAGACCTTTTCACATCAAATAGATTATGGGGAGACATAAATACCTCCTGGCATCCCCATTAGGCATTCAGTGCCTATCTGTTTCTGATGTGTGTTAAAGTGGTAACAACCTTTCCTTCTCCTGGTTATATAATTCCCCAGCAATTTATACTACCTTTGAGAATATGACAGAGGCTAATAAATTAATCCTGTCTTTCTGCTTTGTCTTTTGATCGAGTTTTTCCCCAAACTGAGGTGAAGAAAATTACTAAGTTGATGTGCTCTAAAGGGTCTTTGTCCTGCATGAGAAGTATGGATTTGCCTTCTTGCAGTTAAGACTCACTGGAGCACATACTCTCCATCTAGGAACGAAGCTTATTTTCCTGGATGATCCTGTAAGTGTTCTTTATCATGGTCGCTTCTGAATGAAAGGAAAGCTCCTGTTCTGATATCCACTGGCTACTATGGCCAAGAGGAACTCTTCAGACCTACTAGAAATACTTTTTTATTTCAGACACATTTCTAGAGAGAAACTGGCAGAGAAAATATAGGTCTGAGAGTAACTGAAGTCACACTGCAATTATCGGAGAGCTGAAAATAAATATGTCATGCAACAGCTTTTGCTATCTGAAAGACAATGTCCACTCTTGGTTTATCTCTTCCGTGTAGACACACACTGTCGAGGTTTGACCCTGACC
>VZTX01021862.1:2078-34598 GCA_013400915.1 Pardalotus punctatus | reverse complement strand
CGCGGGCCCCGCCGTGGGGTGCTGGCGTGCACGGCCCCGGCGCTCCCGGGAGCTTTGGGAAGCGCTTCCCACGCCCGCTCGCTGTCCGGCTCCGCAGGCGGGATGCGCGGCCGCCGCGGCGCTCGGCGTTCGCACCTCGGCGTTCGCCTGGCGCATCCCGGGAAGCCGCGGGCAATACCTGAAACTGTCCTCCTGGACGTTCCTGGAGCCTGGACTTGACTTTGACCGTGTACAGCTCTCTTTCCTATTAGATTTCTATCTGACAGGTGCAAAGTTTAACTCGATTTTTTTTTTTCCATTTCCTTTCGCTGCAAAAAGGAAAGCACACCATCCAGCTGCTCTCCCCAAGAAGCGACGTGCTTTTCCAAGCCCGTTTATCCATTTAGTTTCGTTCGATGACATTTCCATCTCGTTCCAGGCACAAGGCGATGCAGCTGTAGGAAACGCCTCCGCCCGGCTGCGTGCATGTTCCCCGGGGCACGCCGGGGCAGCCCTTTGACTCTAGAATGTAGCGTAGACTTGGCTGTCTCGGCACTTTGTAATTTAAAACGAGCGAAGCAGAAGCTCCCGCCCTAATTCCCCTGCCCGTGTTTGCTTTAGTGCCTGTTACTATATCCTAGAACAAATATATTGAAAGCTGCACCCACTCCGTCGTCTATTTTCTATAAAGCTCCTTGCAAACGATTTCCGAATATCCCCGTGGCTGAGGTGAAGTTATTGTCGTTGGTTTGCCAGAGGAATGGAGCTCTGGGCTCCTCTGTATTTTCATCGGTGCTCAGAAACTTCTTTTTCTGAGCTGGTTTGGTGGCCAGGGATGCGGAGAGGCTTTGCGTGGCTTGTGCACAGATCTCAGGCGCTGCTAGCCCTGCTCCTTCCCTGGCAGCAGTGCAGGGGCTCAGGAAACCTATCCAGGTAACAGTTTTCTAAAGCAATTTTTCTCTCCCAGGGGGTTTGGTGTATAATTCACGAGCTGCCAGAGCGCTGAGCATCTCCGGCTGCGGGGCTGCGGTGCTTCCCGAAGGGAAGCTGCAGCTTTTGCAATGTGGCATCTTAAAGTGCCGAGTTTCGGAGGGGGGATGGAAACTGAAGTGTTGCATTTTGATCCGTGTGCGTTTGCCTTTCTCCATAGTAGGAAGCTGAGAGAGGGAAGGCGGGCAGGGTGAGGAGCGGGGCTGCATCCAGCCGTGCTGGGGCCAGCGCCAGGCTCTGCCGGGTGTTTGGGGATGCTCAGGAGCAGCCGGTGCTTGCTGTGCTGGGTTTGTAGGTGAGAGTTTGGTGGAAGTTGCGTTCCCTGAGCCTGGCTGCGTGTGGACACAGCTGCCAGGTGGAAAGCGCAGATATTTCCATTCCAGGCGTGCTCGGAGGCTCTGGGAAGGGTGCAGGCTGATGCAGGATCCTTTGCATTTTTCCCCTTTGAACTTCCGCCCCTTGAAATCCCAGTATCGAGGTGGCTCAGTTGGGAAAGGAGAGCGGGAGCAGAGGAGGCGGCGGGGCTGGGGGCTGGGGGCTGTTCGGATGCAGCACTGGGCGTCAAAACGATTTTCCTGGAGGCTCGGAGCTGGTCCTGCTGAGCAGGGAGCTGGTTCCCCACTCTATCGTGGTTCCTGGGGAATCCTGAGATTCCCATGGCTCGGTTCATCTGGAAAACTTGTTGCATTTTGAAGACCTTTTCCTGAGGTTTTCCTCCCATCGTAGGAGCTTACGGGCTCCGGTCCCACCTTGTCACCCCATGCAGTCAGTTACAAGGGGAGAAATCTCAGCCTGCCCTCACCTTCCTCCGCCTCCTTCCTCTGTTTCCCACCCCAGTGCAGCCAAAATGCAGCCCCTGAGCAAAAGAAAGGGCTGGGGGGTGGATTTGCACGTCTGGCAGAGCACGGTCCAGCTGTGCCTGCAGGGGTGCCGCATCCGCTGGTGGGGACAGAGCTGGGAAAGCCCGGCGAGACTGACCGTGGAGCAGGGAGAAGCCCGGAGGGCTCTGCGGGCAGACGGGGTTGTTGGAGCAGGGAACGAGTGCCCGTTTGGCAGCAGCTGGCGCCAGGGAACAGGAAGGAAATCGCCTCCAGGCAAACGGAGAAGTGGCCAAACACTCCCTGGCCCCACAGCCCTTTCTCAGAACGGTTGGTTGGCGAGGGCAGCTGGCTGCTCCAGCTTTTCCAGAGGCTGGAGGGAGGGAGGGGGTGGCTTTTGGTCCCCAGGGATGAGGTCACTTCTCCTTTTGGTGCCGAAGGTTCAGAGCATCCCCGACACTGGGTGCAGTGAGACCCTGGGTGTGCCCCCAGGGACCCCCTCCAGGGGTGCCAAGCCCCCTCAGGCGACGTGCAAGGAAGAGGATAGGGGTGGAGAAGCAGCTGTGGGAGAGTAATTCCTGTGGCTTGTTAGCATCAATATTATTCTGGACAGCGCATATCCCACCCATGATGAAGGAGAAGGATTAGGGCACCTCTGGATTAGGGCATTGTCACCGAGCTGAGACTCAAAATGTGCAGTTTGGGTTCCCAAAGACAGCCCTGTGTTCGGAGAACCCCAGCTGCCATCTCGTTTGCATGCAGTGCCTTTCCATGAAGGAATGTGGACCTCCCAGTGTCCCAAGCTCATGGCAGGGAGCGACTGCCGGAGCAGAAAGTTACCCCAGCAGCTCCTGGAGCCGAAGGAAATGCAGGATAGAAACAGCATCCCTGATACAAACCAAGCAAAGGATGCTCAGAGCCCCCTGCAGTGGCTCACCACCAAAACAGAGGGGGAAAAAAAGCCGAAAAATGTCTCTTTATATGCCCTGCATATGAAATGGAACCGGCACTTCGCAACCAGCGCAGGCTTTCAGAAATTCTTTTCCTACCTTATTTTCCAAAGCTCAGATGTTCCCTGGGCCGAACCAGGCAGGCAGGTTTGGCTGGGGAGGTGGATGTGGGTGTAGCTGGAGCTGGGATGGGCAGCCCTGCCTGCACTCAGCCCCCGGACCTGTCCTGAGGGAGTTCAGGGGCTCATGGCACGGGACCAGGGTATCCCAGCTGTCCAAGGTGCTCCCTGGGGCCCAGGGCTGCAGGAAAGAGGCTGAGCACAGTCTGCTTTAGTGCAGGTGAGGCCAGAACTCCCGGCATGGTGATGGCAGCTGGATCTGTCCAGGGGAAATAACTGAGCTGGAGCATCACCCTTGTCCTTGCTGAGCGCTGGGCCATGATGCTCCTGCACTGGGGCAGGGAAGAAAATCAGCCACCAGCTGCCTCACCCTTACAGAAACACAGAATTAATGATAATTTATTCTCCCCAAGCAGCTTCACCCCTGAGAACCCAGACGGGGTTCTCCTTCATCCTTACCCTCCTCCTCCACTATCATGAATTAACCCAAACCTTCAGAAGGAAGAAAAATACCCCTCTGCTTCTCCTTTATTCCTTGAGGAAGAGCGAGATGGGGATGTTACCCTCATGCTTTGGGGCAACTGAGGCACAAACAAAGCAGGGTTGAGTTCCTGATAGCAGGGAAGGGTCTGCACAGGAAAAAAAAACCCACAGAAACAGATTTCAGTCCTCAGTAGGGTTCACTTACAACACTGGGCAGCTTCGGGACCTCCACACCCAGGACAGTGCTGTTTGCGTCCTTCCTCTCTTCAGAGGTGGCTCCTGTGCCCTGCCAAAGAAACTGGGATTCATGAGGATTCTTCTTATTTACCTATGGATGCTTCTAATTAGCCAGAGGGGGATATTGCTGGGAGATGGGGGCTCTTTGCTGAGCTCTGACCTGTCCCCAGCAGCAAGGGTCAGGGGACTTTTCCTGAGGGACAGGGGCTGGGGACACTCAGCTTGGCCAGGGGGCTCGGGGGACAGGTCACAGGGCCTGGAATAGAGCAGAGCTGTGTGTTTTCCCCAAGCCTGGCTCCGGGCAGCCCCTCAGGGAGCTGGCACAGCACCACCAGGCAGATGGGGAAGGACGTGTTTCCACTAATCTGCCCCAATCTGGATTATTTTTCCAAATAAACCTCCGTTCCCAGCTGTCTTGAGCAAGCTTTTGGCATGCTGGGGCCAGGTGGGATCCTGGGGATGAGGGAGAAGCTGGCAGGAGCAGGGGTGATGGAGGGGATAACATCTGCTGGGTGTCCCTGTGCCACCAGGCTCCCATTGTCTGCACAGAGAGGGGGAACATCTCTGAGACTGTTTTGGCAGCACATCACCCCGTTCCTGAGGCTGGGATCATCCCCTGCTGCCTCAGGCCTTTGCTGAACTTTTCTCCTATCAAAAGGCACTGGAAAATAATTTCTGTTGAGGGCCTGATCTCTCCCACCCCATCTCTCATCCAAAGCAGAGCTGGGATCTTCTGCAGCTCCTGTCAGGACAAAACAGCACAGAAATAGCCTCTGGTGCTGGGTGGCCAGGATGATCCACATCAGCCAGTTTTGGGGGGTTTGGGGATCTCTCAGGGAGCCAGGATCAAGCCAGGGCAGATCAGTTCTTGTCCCTGGTCCTGTGTAAGGACACAGGGGCACAGACAGTCCCGGGGAGCTGCTCCATCCTCCCAGCACGTTCCCCAACCACTCGCCAACCTGACATTTACAAATCCCTATTTTTAGATGATCTTCATCCTTTCTAATTGTTCAGGCTCCTCAGCCTCAGAGATGCTGCTCTGCCCAGGCAGGATGGGTCCCTCCCACAGCAAGAAGAAGCCAAGCAGGATGAATCCAAGCGGGACTGGCTCCGGAGCCTGCGGAGAGCCGAGCCCAAGGGACAGCCCACGCAGGCTGGGCTTGGCACGTTGGTAATTAATTTAGTTACTAAATTAACATTTAAATTGACAAGACCTGAATGTGAAGCCAGGCACTGCTGCCTGCCAGGACTCATCAGCTTCCCGCGACCCTGGCTGCTCCCAGCCCGATGTCCCCGGGTCCTGGTGCTCTGCCGGCAGCACGGAGGGGCCCTGGAGCCTCCAGGAGATGCTCTGCTCCCCCAAAACTGCTCCCACCGGTCCCGAGGAGGCTGGAGCAGCCCAGTCGTGCTGTTCCTGGGAAAACGGCACGGGTCCCCCCTCTCTGTGCTGCTGCATTTCACCGCAGCCCTGGACCCCTGGGGCTCCATCCCTCTGCACGGACTGGGGTGACATCCAGTGCTGGATGCGGCAACCACAGCCCCGTGGGGGCTCAGCCAGGGGCCATGGCCCCCCTCCATCCCTGCCCTGCTGTGCCCCGGGGTGATCCTGCTGCTCCCCTCGCTCTCAGCCCAAGCAAACCTGTCCCTCTCCCCATCCTTCTCCCGTTTTCTCACTGGGAAGGGTTGAGTCTCTCCCGAGGAAGCACCACCTACTGGAATGCCCTGCAGCGGGTGGGCTGGAATTTGGAGGTAATTCTGGTGAGCTGGGGAGGAGGAGAGGGGCTCAGGGATTACAGCCATGGCAGATAAAACAGCGACTGGTGCACAGGATCCCGCAGGGATGACGCCTGCGGCCATCACCAAAGGGATGCAGGAACACTTCTCTCTCCCTTTGCCAGCTCCCTCCCATGCTGCTGCTCCTGAAGCAGCTTCACCCCCTGACCTCCGGGTCCCAGCCACCCCATCAGCCCCAGGAACACCCTCCACCAGCAGGAGGGATCTCAGTGCCATCAAAAGGAGGAGGCTCTGAACAGCCTCTGGTTCCCAGGCCCCATATCCAAGTGGCACATGGATATTCCTTGGAGCTCAGCTCAGCTTTTGGGGCAAAAGTGTTTGGCTCAAGAAGACAGAAGAAGGAGGACAGGATTAAGACTATGAAGGGAGTATTTTATTACTTATAACACTTCATTCAGCTAAATCCACATAGCAATACACAGAAACTCTTCAGAAAGTGCAAATTCTCACTCTGCATTTGTAATACGCCCTAGTTGTACAGAACAGACATTGGGTAAACAGGAGTACAGATCCAGAACTCCCCAAGATTGCAGGCAAGGAGAACGATGCAGCTTGAGATACTTCAATCACCTTGTACGAAGCCACTCTGGAGTGAAGGGAATTGAGCTGGATTGTCACCACCCAGGTGTCACCATGCAAGGAGCCCCCTCTCTCTCAGTTGGGAAGAGGACAGAAAGGGGGAGGGAAGACAAAACAAAGTGGTAACGGTGTCAGTTTTAGAATTAGAGCCCATCCAGGTGCTTCCTAAAGCAGCACACACATCCCACCCTGCCCAAGTGACAGAAATCATCGTTCCTCCCCCGGCTTCTGCCACGGTTTCACACTGCAAGGAAACGGGAGCTGAAATCCTCAGTAACTTCAGGAACTTGGCAGAGAGAGCACACAAAGTGCACCTGAGCATGGCTGAACCAGGGAATAACACACCAGGGATGTCAACAGGCAGGGAACCAACCACCAGAGCTTGGGATCAGGCGAGGCAGGCAAGGGAGCCCCGGGCGGCTCTTGGGCAATCCCCGGACAGCCCAGAGGGTCTGCCCTCTTCATCTACCCTGGGGACAACACGAGGAGTGATCTCCCCTGCCCAGAAGGAAGGGCTGGGTGTTCCAAATGAGGGAAATCAGCAGAGCTCCCCAGGCGAGGTCCCAGCTCTCCTGCAGGCCCAGGGAATCCAGCTCCTTCGAGTCACATCCTGCTGGGGATGCAAGGGAAGCAGAGCTGCCCCAGCAGCCCAACACGCAGTGGGGGCTACGCTGCTCCTCTGGGCCTCAATTCCAGCACAGCTCTCCCTGTTACACACATTCCCTCCTTCTCTGACACTCCAGAATTTAAATTCCCTCACATCATGGCAGGAAACGCCCTCAGAGGGGCAGGAAGAGAGACATGGGTGGCACTGGGAACTATTTGATCCACATCCTGGATGCCCTAAACAACCAGAATAATAAATCCAGCTACAAGCTCTCCCTCACAGACATTCAGCCTTGCCTGGCAAGCCCCTGAACTTGGAAAGCTCCTGCCCCAGGCTCACGGAAACTTGACTTCGCAAGAGAGATTAAATCTGTCACAGCAAAGAGACAAACCCAAGATCTCCAGATTTTATCAAACACTAAACCCAACTCACTGGCCGTAGGAGTCCGGTTTTAGCCTGTGACCAACCTTTGAAAAGATGTTTTTTACCTGGAAGCACCTCAGAAACAACATCCACAGTGTCCTTTGATCTGTGATCTGCTTTCTACTGAAGTTAGAAAAGCCTTTGTTCTTATCTGAGAAGTGGGAAAGAACAGCTGACAACTCTAGGAAGGTGGTGCACAAACCAAGTAAACTCTAACACGATGCATAACAAAGTTACAGGGCAAGGAAACAAGAATTCCAGTCCTTCACAGTAACACAAGTAAGGGATGCGAGATCAGAGGGAGGAGAAAAAGGAGTTCCACAAATGGAACAGTAAAAATCTATCAAACAGTTCCAATACAGTAGGAAAACAACAGTAGCAGCAGTTTCAAAACAGCAAACAGTTATTATGCCCTGAAAGTACATTCAACATGTGTCTGCTGCTGTCATCCCAAAAGCATCACTACAGCTACAGCTCACTGCCAAACCTATCCACGGGGAAATGCCAGATGCAGAACACCCCACAGCTGGGTTCTCTTCTTTAGTTTCAGATATTTGGACTATGAACAGGTACCAGCTTCTAACAACACTTATTTGAAAACACTTTCTCCATTTACAGCACTTGCCTACTGACACAAAGCAGATCTCTGGGAAGCTGCAGATTCCTGCTCTTTGTAGGAAGGAGCACCACCATCACTCACAAGGCATGACTGCAACAGCAACACAGCTGGTCTCATCACACACACACACTCTGCTTTTTACAGTGCTTGTTCAAAATTATGTCCCAAGTCACTTGTTCTCTTCTCTGCTACTTGGAGAACAAAATCCTCAAGGTTTAATCTGCTGCCAATGGAAGGAATGGCAAGAGCTCCTTCAAGTTCAGTGCAGGGGGGATCCAGATCTGCACTTTTTTTGGGGAAGGCTGAAGGCAAAGCAGCAGTCAGAAATGCCTTCCCAGCCCTGCCCACCACAGACAACAACAAAACCATCCTCTGAGTGTAACTGCTTTTACCCATTTTCCCCACCATGTCAGTCAAATGTACAGTCAAGGGGAAAAAAAAAAAAGCTTTTGGCATAAGATACATTTCACTCAATGGCAGAACAATTTGGAGATACTTCCTCTTAAAATAAAAAAAATAAATAAATAGCAGTGACAGGTCAGAATTCGTGCAACACAGACCTTCTCTACTACATGTACATTCATAGACACTGAAATACTTCTCCATGGATATAGTGCAAAGCTGCTGGCAGCAGGAAACACCCAAACCTCAGGGCTCTTGGAAGCCATGGAGAGGCAACGCACACAAACCTACCCTGTGCCATCCTACAGCATCCAGCTGGGAGGGCAGAGTCAGGGGGAGGAGGAATTTGGAGAGGCAACAATAGTGGCAAAACCACAGCTTGAACTCCAGAGCACCTTGGGCTCTTCTCCCATCATCTCCAACACAGATAAAACCCAGCACTGAATTCTGCTTCTTCTCTTGACTCCCTGCCAAGGACAGCAGGGAGATGTCCAGAACCAGCTCTCCTGTGCCAAAACACGGCCTTTATTTCCCAAAATCCAACATAACCACAAGGAGAACTTGTGTACTGGTTTGTTTGTTGGTTTTGCAGTTTTTCTGGGAATTTGATTAGCAGTCTCACTCGCTACTTTAGGAAAGAGAGAAAATAGATGAGAAGTTGTTGAAAATTTGCCCTTAAAGATAAAGAACAATAGTATTTGCAAAGTGCTATTCTAACAAATTACCTGACAAGACATGGGAAAAAAAAATAAAAATTTAGTAACTGTCTCAGTGTCTTACCTCCAATTTCTTCCTTGTTTTTTTTTTTTTTTTAAATACATAGACAATATCAATTCAGGCCAGCAAGACCCAAGAAGTCACTGCCTGGCATCTTCATTCCAAGTAACTGAATAACAGAAAACCAAGGAAGCTTAAGACCCTTCAGAGATGTGGGACCAAATGTAGCTACAGAGCCTTTGGTGGTCAGAATGGGCAATTCTACCAAGGAATGACCAAGTTCTGCTCCTCTGGAAGCCCTGCAAAGGCATTAGGCAATTCCAACCCCAAGCTGCAGCTGTTGCCACTATTGTTTCACTGCCAATTATTTTAAGACACACACAGGAAAGCTACAATGCACCAAGAACACCTTTACCAACAGAAGAATTCTGAAGTAGCTGAAAAATGTCAATGATTTGGCTAAACAAGAAGCGCTGTGCTCTGCTTTGTTTTTGGAAGTGCAGACCTGTACTGAAGGTCTCAGAGAGCTGCAGGGAAGAAGCAGCCTTTGTTGTCAGTTTGGAGTGATCACTCCTTTAAAACTTTGAAGTTTTTCACACGCACAAAAGAGGTGTTTTAGGTGCCTGAACTGAGCTTAAGACAAGATGTAGCAGCTAAGCTCAGCTGCCTCAAAAGCACCAGGGCAGTTCATTTGCATTGGTGTGGGTTAATTAGACTTTTGGTCAAAAGGACGGGAACCTGTAACAATAAATTCCATCCTTTCCTCTGACCTCCTCTCCTTTTCCCAATTTGACGACAGGCCTGACAAAAGAATGCTTCTTTATAGAAGAACACAGCTGCTGAAAACACACACACACACACAAACATGAGACTGGGTCTGTTCCTGGGGCCTTTGTTCCACGCAGTGACTCCTGTGCCCAGCGGGCTCTACGCAGAGCGCCAGGTCAGCCCGTTCTTGTCAGGCTCCAGGAAATTCTCAATCAAAGCCTCAATCAGCTTCTGGAGCTCTTCTTCCAGCACACTTCTGTCACTGCAGGAAAGAACAGGGCCAGGTCAGAGGTTTGGGGAACACCCAAACAGAAATAAATAAACAGCAAGACCTGATGGCGGATGGACTTGTTCTGTTGTGTTTCCTACCCCTCAAGCTGTAGAGACTCCAGGTTAGCAAGGTGCCTTCCAATAGGGATTATCATGGAATCACAGAATGGTTTGGGTCAGGAGCCTTTAAAGATGGTGCCCAGAGCCCTCTAGTGGCCTTTTTCTTCTTTAATTAAATTACTTTATTAATGCAATGATTTTAATTAATGCAATAATCNCTTCTTCTTTAATTAAATTACTTTTAATTAATGCAATAATCAGGTGGGGATGCCCTGGCACAGGGTGCCCAGAGAAGCTGTGGCTGCCCCTGGATCCCTGGAAGTGTCCAAGGCCAGGCTGGACAGGGCTTGGAGCAGCCTGGGACAGTGGAAGGTGTCCCTGCCATGGCAGGGGTGGAATGGGATGAGCTTTAAGGTTGCTTCCAACCCAAACCATTCCATGATTCCATAACAGAAGAGGTTTCTGTGGTGTAAACAGACCCTGGATTCCCCCCACCTCCCCTTTCTAAAGTGGAAGCAGCTCAGCCCAGGTGAATAACCTGTTTCCTGTCTGGCAGCTCAGAGTAACAGCAGATTCCCGAAGGCAGTGGAACCCACCTGGCTGCGAACACACTCACCAGCAGCAGCACAACTTCCCAAGAGAGGGCAGAGCCTGGATGTGGTGCTCGGTGCCCTTCTCTGGCTGACAAGGGGAGGGGTGGTGGTCACAGGTTGGACTCTGATCTCAGAGAGCTTTTCTAGCCTAAATTATTCTGCAATTTTGCCACTTCATCGCTTTTTAACTCTACATAAACGGGGACTTGGGTTAGTTCTACAAGCCTGCTGTAGCAGATGCTGCTGGTTTCACCCCTTGTCCATCCCTGCTGCGGGCAGCCAGGATGGCTCAGGCACTGACCTGTGGCCGGGCAGGGCGCACATCTCGGCGTAGTACTTGATCTTGGGCTCGGTGCCGCTGGTGCGCAGCGTGGCCACGCAGCCGTTCTGGAAGCTGAACGTGATCATCTGGCTGCTCTTGCTCACCGGCAGCACCTGCAACACAACAGCGAGCCCTCACTGCTGCTGCAGGCCCTGCAGCAGCAGCAGCAGGCTCCAGGAGCTGGTGACACCCACTGAATGTTAGATCAGAGTGAAAAACACATTTCCATTCGGGCCGCTTGCTCCCCAGGAAGCGATGCTTGGAATACTCTGCCCCCTGAGCTGGCACAGAACATCTGCCTGTTCCTGGTGTTTCAGTTTCTGCAGGCCCTCCACTGCACAAACACTTCGGAACTCACCGACTTCTTGTTCAGCTGGCTGCTGTCATAGCCGGTGGTGACGTCTCGGACGTGTAAGATGCTGTAAATGCCACAGCAGCTGGGGTAAGACTGAGGGCCATCGAAGTTCCGGAGTCTCTCAAATATCCTTTTGATAGTAGCAGGGTCATAGCACAGGAAATAGGAAGTCTTGGATATGTGATACCCATACCTACAAGCAGATTAATGTTTTTAGTTACAAGATTCAGAAGGTTTTGGCACGTTTGGTGTCTGAAAGATCTCAGTACAAGGCTTAATCCTGGCATGAGTGTGACCCTTGTTTTATTGCTGGGACTGTGTCCATAGCAGTCGGACACAGACCGCTCCTTCCATCTCTGCTCTGTTACAGAGCCCTTCTGGCAGTGGGAAGCCATTTCCCCCATCCTGTCCCTCCATCCCTTGTCCCAAATTCCTGCATTCCTGGAGCACCTTTAGGTGCAGCGGTATCTGCACTAGTGATGGGATGTAATCCATCACACACCAAAAAAACCAAACCAAACAGCTTACAGTGAGAAAACATCTGAGGAACACATTAAAACCACTTATTAGATCATTCCCAGCTCTAAAACAGTGGAGTAGAACATTGTCATGAAAACCACCACTCACATTTCATAAACATCAGTAAGTTTCTGTGCCAGGCTCAGGTTCTGGCCCTGCAGGTAAGTTGCCATTTCAGCAATGACCACGGCTGCACTCACCCCATCCTTATCCAGCACGGATGTGCCACACATGAAGCCTAGGAAGAAAAAAGGGATTGTGGAAAAATAACATGACAGATTACTACACTGATTTACTTGACTGAAGTTTTAACCTTTGATCCTGTAAAGGAAAATTGGCCAGTACACAGAAGCTGCTTTATTGCTGCATATGCAGGGGAAATCTAATTACCTTGGGGGTTATAGGGCTGCAAAGACAAGCACAATACCAGAAGAACCAGCAAGTCAGATAAAATTTATTATCATGAGAGTTGGCAAGTCAATTTGATGAGAGCAAAATACCAAAGCTATTAATTACTAGGACAAAAATAAAGTACTTTCTGTGTGTTTTATTTCATAATTATGATCAGTCCTTCCTATTCACATTCCCCCCCCTCAGTCCTCAACAGTTTAAAAGGATATTAGCACTCATACCAATAGACTCCTCAAATGCAAAGAGAACTTCTTTTCCATCATCTAGAAGATTTTTTACTCTGCTTCCAATCCATTTAAAACCAGGGAGTGTTTCCTAAAACAGGGAAAAAAAAAATAGGAGTCCTTAAAATATCCATTTTCAATTTAGTTTCAAATCAAAGAAAAAAAGTATTGCCAGTGTTCCCTTCATTTTAGACTGAAAAAAAAATAAAAAACCCAACAAAAGAGAAAATATAATGATGTATTCTGAATTTTAGGGTCAGTGGGAAAGACTGCCGCAGTGTCAAAACACTAAGCTTAAGGATGTTTTTCTGATTTTCTGGAAGTGATTTCCTTAAAATTAAATCTAATTAATTGACAAGTGGAATAGGGACAGTAAAGAAGCACCAGACAAGTCATGTCTTCAGCCTGGATGATGAGTCCAAGGCAAAGAGCCAGTGGATAGCATTTTCCCAGCAGACACTCAACTAGGACATGAGTATCAAAACAAGGAACGAGCGTGTCAGAGACCAGGGCTCTGAGATCACATCAGATCATCTCTGCTGTTTATCAAATGAGACAAAGTTATTCAGGAGGAAAAGCTACAGAAACGTAAAAGCAACACTTTTAGGCGCTGGGAGGGGAGAGCACTGTTTTGGTTTTGGAGTGGTTTTTTTAATATAAATCATGCAAAAGCAGTCAAAAGCTTAGAGACAGTTTTTCTTGGAGAAAAGGAGGTTAAAAAAAAAAAAGGAGAGCTTTTAGAGGAGGCCAAGAAGTTCTGTAAATTCCTAGCTTCTCTTTTTCTTTCAGTCAAATATGTCCTTTTCCAATAAAATAAAACCAACAACCAAAAAACAGTATTTTGTGAGATAACCAAATCCACTGCAAGGAACTGATATTCACTCTCATTAAGCTTGCCTGGCCAGTCACTCAAAATAGTTTTCAGAGTTGCTTTTGACTTTAAATTCCTCATTGTTTGGCAAAATATTTACTCCTGTTGTCTTTATATGTTTGTGCTATGATTGAGGGCACTTGCCTCTCTTCGGGCTAACATCCCACAGAAATCAGATTGAATTTGGATGCAGGAACTAAAATAACTCTCAGTCTGTGGGGGGCACCCTCAGTTTCTTTTTCAGCAAGTTCTTAGCAAAGCTGCCCTGAAGATCTGAACACAGGAGCTCCTCTGCCTGTCACAGCCTGAAGTAAAACCAGATTTAAAACCCGCTGGAACCGGGCACCTGAAGGGACATTGTGTAACCTCCGAGAGCTCATTACAGAGCCATCAACACTTTTGCAGGGAACACAGCAGGCTGCACAAAGCTCCCTTCTCTCACACAGAATTTCTACGAAGATAATCATGGTGAAGGTATTCCTGCTGTCTGGAATTCAGGTGTTAATTTGTGTCCCTGTTACTGAGCTTTGCCCAAGCTGATCTCAGAGTCTGAGAACACTGAGGAGATTGAAATCAGGCTTGTCTGGGTGAAAGAACATTCTCTGCTGGTTGGAATCCATCAAAACCGCCAGCCAGAAGCCTGGAACTCACCTGTCTACTTCTCATTCTTTGAGGTCACCAGTGGGGTCAGACGGAGAACGCAGCACTCAGATTTTACTCCTCCCAGATGACAACACTTCACCCCACTCACCTCAAAGTGAAATCCCTCTTTAAGTGCAATTGCCCTCAAGATCTTGGAGGAGACCGTGGTTGCCAGCATGTAAACGTTCCTCACGTCGGCATCCTGGGAGCAGCTCTCCTTCCAGCGGGAGAACATCCACCAGCCGAACAGGGCCGCCAGCTCGTTGCCAGTGAACACCTTCCAGCAGCCACTGCGGAGAGGAGAGGCCATGGAAGGGCTCTCCCGGCTTCCCAGGAGCGCCCAGCCAGGGGGAGAGGGTTTGTGCGGCCACTGGACAGCGGGGTGTGAGCACAGCACGGACACTGCTCTAACAAAGGCACCGTACTGACACGACTCCACACTCATCACACCTCGAGGGTTTACAAGCCCAGAGCGTTCTGCCAGCAAGAAAAGACACCCACAGGGGCTCCTCGCTGGCAGCTCTACCACAGCTCAGGCCTTGGGTTACCCAGCAGCAGCACAGCAGTCTAGAACCGATCCACACAGAGCCATCTACGCAATGTGGACAGGGCAGGCAGGCACTGCCCGCACAGCTTTTACTTACACAACCGTCAGAGTGGGGGCCTGTTAGCGGGAGAAAAATAATTTCTATTCAATAGGAACAAACAGGGGAAAACAAAGGATTACAAATAAAAAAAAACCAAAAACAAAAACAAAAAAAAAAACAAAAACACAAAAAAAAATCCCACCCCACCAAAAAAGCCCATGACAGCTGCCAGGGAAGGTTTGCCTGATGGAATTGGAAAACCAGGGAACACCAAGATTTCACTGTCTTTAGTAACCATTCAGTTTTCAGCAGAGCTTTATCTGGCCATTTACAATCACACCGGGAAGTATTTAATCTACTCTTTCCTGAGTCAACTGATTTAAAATGCATTTGGAGCTATACCAAAGGATAAATCTAGGAGGAAAAATATCTAAATAACCAAGGAAAATAGTGGATTGAAGCCTGTGCCTGGCAACCATTTGGGGACATTCTGTGACTCTCACTACCTTTTCTGTAGAAAGACACAAAAAAGGGTTCCATCACTTACTTTTCCTGCTGTTCTGCCACTGCCAGTCTATCTGCATCTGGATCGGTGGCCACTACTACTTTTGCATTTTCTTTCTCTGCAAGTCTCAGGGACAACTCCTGGTGGGAGAGGAGAGAGGGGAAAAAAAAAAAAAAACCAAAAAAACAAATAAACCCACGGCCTTCCTACTTACATCTAACACACAGTGAAAGAAAACTCCCCCATGGATTGCCCACTGTATTAACACAGCTGAAAGCAGCTTCTCCCTTTTCTCTTCCTCAATTTGTTTTTTCCCCCGGAAATCAGATGAAGCAGAAACAAAAATACCAGCACAGATTCTCCTTCTTCAGGATTTGGGCATTTGACAGTAGAGAAGTCTGGATCTGGATCTTTCTGCTCCGGTACTGGAATGGGGGGCTGAAATCCAAAGGCTTTGAAAGCCAACTGCACGTAGTCGTGCCCAACTCCGTGGAAAGAGGTATGAACAAACTTCAAATTGGTTTGCACATTCAGATCCCTGAGAAAGAAAACAGAACTGCAGTAAGATTTCAGTTATTTAACAGGACTGTTTTCATGAGGGAAAGCAAAATAAACTGCAATTCCTCTGTGTACCATTCTGCTCATTGCTGTGTTAATTTGAAAGGAAGGACTGAAAGTGCTTCTTTGGACTTCCACTACAAATTGCTGGGTTAAAGCTGCTTCTCCAGGAAAATGAAGTATTTACCTTCTGCTGAAACAGATCAAAGTCTCCCAAGAATAAACTGTTGATTTCTATATCAAACACAACTTAGAGATGTTTTTGTGGCTCTGCTCTATGGCATTCATCCCCCTCCTTTTATTCTCATCTTCTGCCCCACCTAACCTTTAGACTGAATCTTCTCACCTCTATTTTATGCACATCACTTTTACTCTGAATTTCTGCATTTTATTCAGAACTTTTGGAGTATATTCATTTGCATTAAATGGTTTCCCCTGGGGAGCTTCACTGTAGCTTAATTCCCAAAGGCAGCTGCTTTATTCTCAACCAAATGGTTTAATCCTAAGGATGGTGACCCTTATATTTAATGACACAGAGAACACAGTGAAGGCTGTCTGCAGTCAGTTTTACCACATTCAACACAGAACATACCTAAAAATGTAACTTAGGTACCTTTAGCTTTATACAATACCTATGATAACAGATCTTTGTCAGATCCTCCATGTAGCTGTCACAGATTTTCTTCAGAGGATCCTGTCTTAGGGGACTGGTATCCACCAGATTTTCATTCCAAGAGCCATTCCATGGTTCAACACACTCTTCTATACATTTTATAATTTCCTTATCGTGAGGAGAGGTGATCTGAGCTCCATTTTCCCAATAAACCTGGTGTAAGTTGAAGGAAAACAAGACACAGTTTATTTCCAAAGATTATTAACTTGATAAATTCTTTTAGCTGTGGGATTGCACCTACTTTCTGCTTGAGCCACACAGAGAAGTCAGCAGCTGACTGGCTTGATTCTCAAGACAAAAGGTTCATGTTGAAGGATTCCAAATGAGCTCATGATTGCAGTTGTGTGATAAATGGAGCTTACAGAGCAACACAACCTGTTTTCATAAAAGCTGGTATTTAACTATTACAGCTGAAATATCAGGATGTGAGAAGCCAAAACCAGGCCATGGGAGTGTTGTGCAAACTGTAACAGCAGACAAAGATCACCTTCTCCAAGGCTGGCATTCCTTTTGAAAAAGAAGCACGACTTGTTTTTGAACCCAAAGCAAAACAGATAAGCAGCATGCCAAGGTCTGTGTTTTCCCGCAGCTGAACAACTGTAATCTCTCAGCTGGAAACACTATCTAGAGTGGAAACACCATATCGAACCCTGAACTATAAGAAAGTCTTTGTTAAAAAATTATTTAGAGGCCAGTTTTCCCACAGTCTGTTGCCAATAGCAGGGCTGAGCTCACAGTGCAGACTTTCTGCTCAGATAATCTGCCTCTGTTTTCTTGTCAGTGGCCTCTGGGTTTGTCACCTTCACTTAAAATTGTCCAAAACCTTCACAAGCTGCTAAAATTCACACGGGAAATTGTGAAAGATGCATCAGCTCTTGGGAAAGACTAGGAAATAAACCAATACCCTGCCAAATGTAAACTAGGAAACAAAAGAATATCCTGAAAAATAAACTGCTGTGTATCAGAAGACACCAACATCAAATCCTTTCCTGGCAAGTGAAGCACCTGGAACACTGCTGTGGTTTCTTTGCTTACTCATTGCTCCAGCTAAGCAGAAGCAAAGGCTGGTGAAGAACTTTACAACTTGTTCCACAGAAGACAAGAGCAGTTCAATCACCCCCAAGAGCTCTCTCTCTGCACAGCAGGACTGGCTTTCCTCACATTCCCATCACTCACTGACCTGCCACAGAGCTTCTAGAATGCTCAGCTCAGTTGAAGTTGAGAGTTAGTTCAGGTTCTTATAAAGCTGAGGAAGGAAATACTCAGAACATTGCATTTGCTACTGTGGATGGTTTTATTGTGCCAAGCTTTCCAAGTGAAGCCACCCACCTCTGTTCCATGCCCAGAAAACCAGGGAACAACACACTGCTAGTGAGTTTTATTAATCCACTCTTAAATCATTCCCATCTTCAGCACAGTCACCTACTGTGTGCACTAATTCACCTCAATTCTAGCTTAGATTTAAACTCATTTTTAAGCCTAAGAAGGGAACACACAAGTTGCTGCAGCCATTTCTTCAGCTGCTGATTAGACTCTATGGAATGTCACAACAGATTTATGCTCAAAATACCCAAACTGTGTGGTCTTACATTCTCATCACAGAGGAGTGTGTCAGGTTATAGAAGCATGAATTACTTCAGATAATTTAACCTTGTAATGGATGCACACAGAAAAAGCCTGTTCATTGTGAAGGTGGGGAGGTCCCTGGAAGGGTCCAAGGCCAGGTTGGACAGGGCTTGGAGCAATCTGGGATAGTGGGAGCTGTCCCTGCCCACGGCAGGGGTGGACTGGGCGAGTCTGAAGGTCTTTCCCAACCCAAACCACTCTGTGGTCCCACGACAGGCCAAGCCCACCCAGGGAACGCTGGAAAGCGGCTGGGAAGGCTGTGACCCGCCATGACCTCGAGCCTTTACCTTGTAGCCGTTGTCCTCCTTGCGGTTGTGCGAGGCTGTGATCATCACCCCAGCCACAGCTCCGAGCTGCTGGACGGCGTAGGGCTGCAAAGGAAGCCAGAGACAGCCCTCAGCCAGGGGCTCTGCCACAAAACATTGGATTGGCAGGACAGTAATGCCCCAGGATCCTGCAGCAGCGGCTTTTAGCACTGCACCAGCTGATCTGAAAATTACAGATGTGAACACTCTGTGCTGCCCCTACAGCAGCAGTAGAAAGTTGGGTCTAATTCTTATCCATAAAAACATTCTTTGTGTCAGTTAAAAAGTGCAGTAATTCACTGGCCAGCTAAAGACAGTCTACACTCCGATTACAGGAGCACTTAGAAACAGGCTGAAACAGAACTAAGGAATTCATAAGAAGGCTTGTTGAAAAACAAATTACAGGTACTCCAGGCATTTCACTCCTCCAGGTCTTTCAAGATCCACAGAACACACAGCATGCTAGAAGAGCTTATGGAATACATACAGGGATTCAAAACTCTGCAAGGAAAAGCTGCTGTGACTAGAAGAGTCTGCTTTTAATATCTCAAAAATAGAGGCAATAAGGAATTCAGCAACGTCCTTGTTCCAGCCTCCTTGAAGAGCCCAGTGTACCAAGCAGCCTCTATTTCTCTGTTGAATAACAATTTAAGAAAATGGCTAGCACTCATTTTGAGTAAATTCAAATACTCCCTTAGCTGTGTGGTGCAACAATCTGGAAGAGAAGGTGACTCACCACAAAGGGGGTAGGGACATAGGTGGAGAAGAAGTACACAGGGACATCTTTTGCCAGCAGGACTGCCGCAGTGAGCTTTGCAAGCCTACCAACAGGAAAAAGAAAATATTCAGTCACTCCAACTCCCCAGGGCAGCCCCAAACAGCCAGATGGAGTTTCTGTCACCTGCAGGCACTTGTTTCTCAAAGCCCTCTACTGCTTTTTGGCTTATGCTAAGGGTTGTATCCTACAAATTGCACGGTCAGGGTAACACTTTTCAGGCTGTAGAATCTGACTTCCAGCTGCTGCCTGGACAGTGCACAGCACTTCAATCCCTCACCCCAACCAAGCAGGGACATCCCACACCAAAATACAGAACTTGCTGGCAGAACACTCCTCCTTTGCCCAAGGACAGAACCAACTTCCCACAAAGTTTGAAGTACCAGATGTCTGCAACAGCAGGTTTGGAGTAGGATTTGGTATCCCACACAAAGCTTGCTTGCCAGCCCTGATCAGCAGCTTCACACAACGTCCAGGAAGCAGATCTATTCCGAAAATATACTTCTGCAAAGCAGCACACCCTTATTCCAGAAGGGTTAGAAACAGGAACAGTGCCCATAGTTCTAAATCTCACTTTTATGATAAACTTGTCCTTTCAAGCAACAGGGAAGCTCACTCTCTTCCAGGTAACTAATATGAAACTTCTTTTGCACTCAGGTACCCACAGAGCAGGAGGTAATGGGAAGTCTCAGAGTCAAAACAGATGAGAGATGAAATAATGCAAGCTCACCTTGCTCCCTCATTCTTACAGACAAGCCTTAATACTGACTTCCTTCTCTCCCATCACCAGCAGTCCAAGTTCCACTGGCTCAGAATTTCACTACAGCACCTGTCAAACGTTACCTGAAACCACCTGGAAGAGTTTGAGAGCTCAGCTTGGAGCTGAAGCTACTAAAATTCTGCTTGGTTTACACAAACAATTTCAGGACACAGCTGGATGATCTGCCATCCCCCTGGAGCTGATGCAAGGACAGGGGCTGTGCTGCACACACACTGATGGAAAAGCCTGCTGTTCCCACTGGAAACATTCTTTTGGGGAGGTTCAGAGGGATTTTAGCACTGCTGTAAGGGTGCATTATCCCGAGGGAACAAGAGAAATACGTAGTTGAGAACTGAGGGGCTTCTTGGACATGGAAACAGCTGTGTGACCATCAGGTCTGAATTCCAAGCTTTGTGCAGCTGAAAAGGAGCATCATCCTTGCACTTTCCCAGTTTTAGACTGTGCCCAACCCACACAATTGGGTGTGCAAACAGCCTTGCAAACACAGCATCACAGGGGAGTTTAACCCCTCATGCCAAATCCCAAGGGATAACAGGCCACACATCCCAAGGCCCAAAGGAAAGGAGAAACTCCTGCAAGACAGTCACTGGATTGTGCTGCTATACCAAGGACTTCTTCATCCCTAAAACGTTAATATTATAAAAGCGAAAAAAGGAAGAACTGTGTTAGTTACAACAATAACTACAGTAATTAACTCCTCATTACCTAAATAATGATTAGCTACTAGGTTGGATTTTTGCAAGGCATGCTGTTATTACTCGTGTTTTGCTCCTCCAGTGACAAGGGATTAAGATTCCTTAGAGGATTCAGGAAGCAGTTTTCTCCCCTTTGCTTGCAAAGAGCACAATTTGCCATTGCTGGAAATCTACCTTTTAAACGTTCCAGGTAAAATCCCCACAAAGTAAAAATACACTGGGTTACAGCAGGCTGCAGGTGGAATTCTTCTCCCCCAAGCAAGCTTAAGTCAGGTGTGAAATACCAGAGAATGATAGTGTTAAAAGTACATTAATATGTAGGGATTTCCAGCTGGAAGTTAATATTCTGAATTTACCTTCATATTCAAATTTGTCTCCAGTATATCAAGCCAAATGTTCTCATGCATTTAATCTGTAAACTCTCTGGTGGAGTAACCAGCCGTACACTCCACACTTGCTGGCAAACTGGTACCATAAAGGATTTAGGCCCAGCCCCTCCTCATTACTATTGAAATGGAATAAGGCAGAGGAAAGTGTGCTCAGTCCATCGCAAGAAACAAACAAACAAACAAACAAACAAAAAACCAAAAAAAAAAACAAAAAACACACAGGAAAAAAAAAAACAAAATCCAATAACAAACAAAAAAAAACAACCAAAAAATAAACAAAAAAAGTGTTGATAGGACAGAATGCATTTAAAGCCACAATTTCATTTCTAGTCTTGCAAACGTAATCAATACTCATACTTCTTACTGCTGCAGTTGCTGGTGACCTGACCTCGTGTGTCATATCCAACAACAAAGCCTCTCTGCTTAAAGTCTGAAAAGTTCCTCTCCAGATACTTGTAGATCCCCTGGGGAAAAAAAAAAAAAAGGCAGGGGGAAAAGAATTAGCTGTAGTGCAGCACACACAAACATTAGAGGTGATCTTTCACAAAGGATGGATAATGCCAGTAAGTAAAATACAGCTCAAACACATCAATAATGCCATTCAAAGCAGCAGTGATTTTTCCCCAGTGTTCACTGAAAGAAAGCAAGTAACCACAGAAACAGTTGTGGGAAATAAAAGTCAGTGGGACAACAATAAACCCTCAAGCAGCAAATACCCATTTTCAATTCATACTGTGCTTCCATTTAGTCAAATCATTTTCTTAAAGACTGACTCAAAAAAATCCATATTTCGAAAATCCATCCCCTCAGACAATACAAGATGTGCCAGCCTAGTCTTTATCTCTCAGCCCACAGTAGAAGTCAGACATTTTCAACATTCTACCCAAAGTGTTAGTCCTAAATCTGCCTTAAAATCAGGGAATGGCTTGGGTGGGAAGATCATCTTTTACTGCAGTTTCACCTCCCATGCAGCCTTCCCATCCATTCATTTCCCAGAGTCTCTCTGGAGCTCCATCACGGAAGCAGCCCACGATGGATCAGCAGTTTCAGATAAAAAGAGGGAAGCACTATTGTTCATGGAAGTTTCCAGAGGCTGCAGCTCCCCAGAACCACACAACACAGAGAACTGCACACAGCCACGCTGATCCTATAAATGCTGCCTCTCACAGAGGTACGAGTTGCCTCTTGATGGGAGTGGGGGTGTTTTGTACCAGAATTAAACAGATTTTTTTTTTTCCCCCACCACTATGTAGTGCAATTCTTCAGGATGTTTTTATCTGGATCTCTTACTGGGTATATGGAAAGCCAGCCTGACTCCTACCCTGGAATTCAGCTGAGATCCATTGTTTTAAATGGCTTTGGCCCTTTAGATTTGTCAAGGTTGGAAAAGGCTTCTGAGATCAAGTCCAAGCAGGCACTTGAAGGATGTGCTCCAAAGCATGACCCAGGGGATGCTGGCACCTCTTTGGAGAGCCCTCTCAGCTGCAGACACTGAGGGATTTACAGAGAGGGAGAGGAAAATCTCTAAACAAACAGAACTCTTGGAACAGTGGCAGGTGTGGAGGCTGTGCCATGGCAGGATCACCTGCTGAAGTCACCTTCATGCTGAACCCAAAACACCCAGGATGTTCACCCTGCCCTGACAATGTGCCAAGAGCTTTCATTCACAGCTACAAAGAGAAGAGAAAAATGGGAAAAACACTTTCACATTGACTTGAACAACCTGAATAACATCTAAAGATATGCTTGCTGTTCATATTTTTCGTAACAGATCCCCAATTTAGGCTAAGATTTTGTATGAACAAAAACAGGAATGTCTTTACTTTCTTGCTATGGAGCAGTTTGCTTAAAATTAATCCCTTAAGCTCAGCCACAGACTCCACAGCTGAAGTTAACTCAGTCCTACCAGACTTGCTTGCTATCCAAACACCTTCATGAAAGCTGCAGGAAATTAAAGTAAACAATAAATGTCAGTGAGAAGGAGTAAATAGAGAGTCTCTCCACTGTCTGAACCCTCCACCTGAGCTCACACCAGTCTTCTTCCAGGTGCCCTGAGTGCAGTTAAGAATTCCAAGACCTCTGGGGTTAAGTTCTCTCTTGAAGTTTCTTGATTTAAAGAATTAATATTTCCTTTAACAAAACTCAGGTTTTGATAGTGTCCCTAATTGCTGCTGCTATTAAATTTCTACCACTTCTAAACAAGGCCCAGGTTCATCTTGTGGTGCTAATTGATGGCTCACTAGCAGGTGTCAGCATACAAGTGTAAAACCTCCTCAGATCTAAGCCAAAATCCTCTTCAGGTGACTGAAGTATCACAATTACCTCTCCCACTGCACAGTTCAGGTGATTTCCTGATGCAAAAATCCATGGAACAGAACAAGTCCACCCCTACAGCACGTTCAGTTCCTTATGCCCAAGTTCAAAAGGGAAGTGAGGGAACAGCCATGGTACCAAGAATAAAATGGAAAGATTTTTTGGTTGATGAACTCCAGAGTGATAGGAGGTGCTTTATGAAGTCCAGCATTTAATTTTTTCTACTATTACCTTCAGCTTCGCTTTTCCAGCAGCAGGAAACTCCTTGATGCAAAGGTGGCTGGTCTTGTCACTGTGGAGGTCAGTGACAGGTTTCTTTCCCATTAATAAAAGCACTGGACACACATAAAAGCAGGACAAAATCCAGGGAAGCCGGGCTTTACGTGGAGTTTGTATACCTACAATTTTCAGTAGAGTCCAAAGCAACTGCTGGATATTCTGTACCTTCCTGGATCTGACTTTTCATAATATCCATATAATCAAATAAAATGGAGATCAAATGAAAAAAGTCAGATCAAAAATAAAGGACACAGAACACACATGTGACTTCACTACAGTTCATTTTAACTGAAGGAAATGTTAATTACACTCAAGTCTGCTATCTGACTGGCCACCTATTCCTGTCCCAGGTAAGGACAAATCCAGAGAGCCAGGGCTGCCCATGCTCAGGTTCAGCAGAACTGTTCTGCCCTCAGCTTCTGGAACAAGAATGCTCAAACAAAGCTTAAATCTGCTGCAGTTTACTTCAGAAACAAATTCTAATCCACTTCCCACAGGCTGCTTCTCCCAGCTTGATACAGGGCTTTAATAAACAACTAAAAATAGCAGCTCTGCAGAGGGAGCAGACAACACTCCCCCAGTTTGTTACTCTCAAAAACCGGCAATGCCCATGAAACCGAGCTTGCCAACACATTCCCTGCCGAGCACAAGGAGAGCTCTCCCTCTCTCCCAGGAATGTGGCTGGGCCAGCAGACCCACGCTCGGCCACGCTCCGCCAGCCTGGAGCACAAAGGGAGCAGGCGATGCCCGGGCGCTCGGAGCGCTGGCAACTCCAAAGCCAAGAGCCGGGAAACGACTCCTGGAAAGCTCCTCTGCTGCAGAGGAAAGGGGGCTTGGTCACAGCAACTTGGCTGCTTTTAACCATTCCACCACTGGCCACTAAATACTGCCTTTTAAACCCCTCTCTGTCTGCTCCCACTGCATCCACGGAGTCCACCAGGAGCTGTTCACACCACCACAGCATTTCTGGCAGAGGTTGGCACACCTCGGTCAGGAAGGGCAGAATGAAAGGATGCATCATTCTAAGATGTGTCCAGTTCACAGGTCAGACACCTAAAGAGCTTTTGTTCAACCCAAAAAGATCCTGAAGAGAAAAACGGTCAGAGAGAAGGCTGTGTTTCAAGCCAAGACTTCAACACAAAACTTGAATTAACAGTAGTGGAATTTGGCTTCCCCACAGGAGTTTGGGCTCCAGTTGTACAACAGTGTCAAATAGCTTAGGAGAGTCCCAGCTGCTCCAAGTTTGAAGCACATCCCTCCATCCTAGGCCAGCAGAAAGCATTGTTTCAGTCACATCTCCTGAGGGAGGTCAGAGCATCAGCCTGCAAAGAGCAGCCAGCTGAAAAGTGCACAGTATTAAACAAGAGGTTTTACCAACCCTTTGTAAACCATGTCATAAAACACCTTTGACAGGTACTTTTGTTTAAATGGAGCTTCAGACCTGTGATCAAAGTAGGCAAGATTCAGTAGGTTTGTCATAACAAACATTTTATTGATTTTCCAAGTACAAGGGTTCCAAATATATCAGCTCATTCTATTTTCAATAGTGAAGGCTAACAGTGGGAACAGATAAACTGCTTAAGTATATTTGACATACTCAGTCCAAATATGTTCATAAGGCAAGGAAATACAAAACATCCATTTTTTGGACTCATGCTATTTGTCTTCCAAAGGATTCAATACTTCTTCCTTGCCCACTACCTTCAATGTGATGAGAGAAGGCTGTGTTTTGCAAATTAGGAATCCAACTGCTTTTCGCATAATAAAGTGTGTTCAAGAACAGGTCCTGAAGCCTGAACAACAGTTTAACAGGACTACAACCCTAGATAATACTCAAATTCAAACTCTTCTTCCACATGCTCAAAGGGTAGATGATATCAGATTGATTTCAAATGTATCTGAACTAATTTCTTAAGAACTTTAGTTGTGAAGAGCAGTTATTTAATCCACTTGTTCTGAGGGAAAAATTGATAGAGGAACACCTCTGCTGAAAAGCACCCTGGTACCGCACAGTAAGTTAATTTAAGGATAAACCAACTATCACAAAATACTCTAAATGTCAAAGTCCTGGTCCTCAAAAAGATCCGATCGGTGTTTTCCTAGCAAATAATTCCAGGATGGTATCTGTGACCCAAATACACAAATGCTGAACTACAGATAAACCAGGAATCACCAACACCTCTGATCCAATATCTAAACATGAGATTTGCAGTCTGAGAGTTTTAAATTCATATCTCCAATTACTTTCTTGTTTACTTCAAAAAGCACCCAGAGCTACAGGAACACCAAGCCACTTAACCAGCAATCACAGTCAGTGATATTGGAAAGACTCCCCAAAAGCTAAACAATTTCCAATACAGATCTTCACAACCAGCTTGTGTTTGCTTTTTCATCTTACTTCTTTGCTTACTTAGTAAATCCTTCTTTTTTTGTGTAGTTATTCACAGCTTGTGCTAAAAATGAAAGAAAAGGCTTGTTTGGTTGGGGCTTTGCTTTTTTGGTTTGTTTTTTTTTGTTGTTGTGGTTGTTTTTGACAAATACACAAGTTCTTATGACAGCTAATTATTTCCAACAGGGCTGTACAACAGAATAACCACTGGCCAAATTCCAGTTAAACCCCTCCAAGCTCCTTCATTTCCTCTGAGCTTTTCACGCTTCCACCCTGCTGCCGCACCCCAGCTCCGGGATTTCAGCAGGACATGTTCCCACCCACTCCCCGTGGGGCACAGCATCTCCCACAGCCATGCCCAGCTCACCTGAGTGGACTGGATGACCGTGAGGTCGTTGATGTAGCAGAAGCCGGCTCCCATGGCCGAGCGCAGCCCGGCCGTGCCGAAGGTCAGCCGGCAGCACAGGCGCTCCCGCAGCTCCTTGTGCTTCCCATCCTGCAGCAGGCTCTCGATCTGCTCCTTGGTTTTCTGGTTCTGCAAAGGCAGAGCAAGGGCTTCGTTTAGGGCTTGAGTTCAGGAGCTGAGCTGTACATGCTCATTGGTTTTATGCAATTCCTAGGGAAATCCCTCCTATCCTATAAAACACCTGTGTACCAGCCCTCACTGGAACCAATTTCTATCCCGTTCTTCCCACTTCACCCTTATCAACACAAGATTCAAGAGCTCTTGCTGCCACTGGATGCACTGATGTGTCTGTCTGGTCATTAAGACACCTTCCAGCTGCTCTAAGCATGGAGCACAGACTTTGGAATAGGCTTTTCCAAGGCAGACAACACCATTCAATTCCCAGTCTGTGCTGCTGGAAGACAAGACAAAAATCCAAACTTCAAAGCAGCATTTCCTTCCTCCCCACCCACAGGAAACAGGCAAAATAAAATCATGGAAATTACAGAATGGTTTGGGGTGGAAGGGACATTGGAGATCATCCCATCCCACCCCTGCCACAGGCAGGGACACCTTGCACAGGTTGCTCCAAGCCCCTCCAGCAGTGGACAGGGTGTTTTGCAGCAGGCTGGATTCTGATCCACAGTGATCCTTCTGTTCATTCAGCATTTTCCTAAATCTTCACCACTGCTGCAGCTAAGAACTTGCAAGTGCACAAACTGCACGCTGCACACCCCCACTATTTGTTCCTCATAATTACGCAGATAATACTGAATTAATTTGGCCACCAAGAAACTCAGCCTGTCTGCTGCCACCCAGTTTGGGCAAGGCACTTCCCAGATCCTACAGCTGGAAAGCACCAATGACTCCAGAGGTGTAAAACACAGCTCTAGTGGCACAAGTGCTTCTCTAAAGTGGTGCTGCTTCAAGCACGGTCCCAAGGAAGGGTTAAAAAAAGACAAGTGGCATCTGCAGGGCAGGGGTGAAGCACCCCTGACATTTAAAATAGAGGTCAGCCCGCTCCAGCAGCACTGGGAAACATGCTCCACACAGACAGGGGGAGGTTCGTCAGGAGGACTGGAAAAATGCTGGGAAAAGCACAAACATCTGAGCTGTGCACGTTCACTGGGGAAAAATCAATCAATAAAACTCATTGAAAAACCTGAAGTTATTTCTGCAGCTTGGTAACAGACCCTGAACACTAGACATGCACATTTAAAATGAATTTTTATTCTGTGTGCTCTAAAGTAAAAGGCAAGCCCTTATTTGTCCAGGCTCCTGTTTGGCTTGGCAACCAAAGCAAGACATTGCTCGTTACACAGAGAAACACAGGCCTAAAAAGAAACCAAAACAACGGTGCACAACAAATTTTAAACTGCAAAAGTGAAAGTTTCTCTTTCAGCTGTTCATAGGCAGCCAACCAGAAAACAAATGACTGATGTGAAAAGAGTCCAAGGCAAGAGTATTGAAAACCTCATTTCACACTACCATAGTGCATGGGTTTGCTTTAAAATAAGGTTATTAAATTCCAAAGCATCCTTGATAGCTTTTTAGGACACACTGCATTGCTTCCCTGCAAAAATTAGAATAGAAACTGCACATTCCACCGTTTAAGGAGCTTTGCAAAACTGAGGCAAGACTGAAGCAATAGCACAGATTTATTTTACAAACAGATTAACAAACATTTTTGATTGTAGCTACTTAATTCATTTCCTAAGGAATAAAAATGAGTTGGCCAAACTAGAACCCAAATAACATTTTAATTTGCTCAGGTTACACTCAGTTAAGCTGAAGCTGCAGAAAAGAAGAAAGGAGGAAAAAAATTTACAAGTGAAAATCTTCAAGCTTCCTAAATATGACCTGAAAGCCCTGGGCAAGCAGAAAGAGGGAATTCTACAGGAGTGGCTATAAATTCAGAAGTGCCAATGATGTGTCTCACACTCTGGGTTCTAAGGCTGTTCAATGTATAGGATTGACCTCCAGACAGCCCTTATCCCATCCTGGCACCATCCTTCCTGCTCGCTTTTCCCGTTTTCCAGCTTGCCACCATCCTTCCTGCTCCTGCTTCCCAGCTCACCACCATCCTTCCTGCTCCTCCTGCTTTCCAGCTTGCCACCATCCTTCCTGCTCCTGCTTTCCAGTTTGCCACCATCCTTCCTGCTCCTCCTGCTTTCCAGATTGCCACCATCCTTCCTGCTCCTCCTGCTTTCCAGATTGCCACCATCCTTCCTGCTCCTCCTGCTTTCCAGATTGCCACCATCCTTCCTGCTCCTCCTGCTTCCCAGCTTGCCACCATCCTGCCTGCTCCTGCTTTCCAGCTTGCCCTTTCCCCCAGGCTGGAGCTTCGCACCCCCTGGCCCAGCTCAGCTGCTTGCAACACACAGCCTGGCTCTGAGCACCATCTGCCACCCTGACCTGGGAATTCCAGAACAGCTTCCACTGCTGGCACTTAACCCCATTGCAAATCCTGAAAAAAAAAACCCGGGGTTTCGCTGGTTTGCTTGGCAGTTGTGAAATCAACTCGTACATCTGAAGGTCCCACAGGGGCTTTGGTTATGTTCATCTTTCCAAGTGCAAAAAAGAAAAGCTCCTTAGAGATTCTAGACTACAGTGTTTGAATGATTTTTTAATATCCTAAAAAAAAAAAACCTGACATCAAACTGCTTAAAGCTGCCTGTCTTCAGCAGAAATAAACTAGGCTGTTTGATACAAAAATAGTCAGTCCTTAAAAAAAGGAATGCTTTAAGACATCCCTGCATCCAAATGGCTCTAACAAAGCAATTCATATTCTCATGAGAGCAGAGCTCAGAGATCGTAGTGTTTCATCTGAAGCCAAGCAGCATGTGGATGCTGATGATATGAAAGCAGCATTTATTTCAATGCCCAAACATGCCAAATCTCTGCACTGCTGGCCAACCAGCTTTCCTGGGATCCTGGAACGGTTCGGGTTGGCAGGGAGTTTAAGGCTGAGCAGGGACTATCCCAGCACCTCGCATGACATCCAGCAGAAGCAGCACCAACTCTTCCCAAACAGGGAAGAGAGACCCTTCAAAGCCCCACATTGCCACTGGTTTTCCAAGGATTATTTACTGGTGGAAAATGCCTTGCATTTGGCTATGGAATATCCACCAACTCTTAAGTCTATTTTATGGGACAAATATTTGCTGGATGTAAATATTTATTATTACCTTTAATCTAATTTTCTTAACAACACCGGAAGCTACCAACCAAAAAATTCCATCACTTTTTTAATATATTCACTTTGCAAGAAGTTTACACCTTCAAACCATACCATCAGCACCAAAACTTCTATAGAAAACTCCATATACTTATTTGATCACACTCCTAAAACACAAGGAATACTTAAACTAAACATTCTAATGACTTGGTCCCAACTTACCACTCCTGTTTGTTAAATATACACACATGATTACCTGCACCCAGGAGGGTAATAATGTGTTTATGTTTAAATCTCCCTAATATATATGCATATATAACAAATCTGTGATACCTAATATAAATGTGTATATAATAAATCGATGATACCTAATGTATCGTATGTTCTCTGTAGTGTCTATACAACATATCTGCACATGTTTAGCACACACAGCACACATTCTACAAAGGCAGGGGAAGCCACAATCAAGAGGCAACAGCCACTGTCTCCCCAGCTCCTGCTGGAAAAAGGGTCCTGCCCAGAGCCAGCTGCACAAGGAGGAGGCAGATAAGGTGACAGTGGCCCTGGGAGAGACCTGCCCTGCCTGAACACACACTGCTGGGGCACAAAAGGGATGGGGGAGCACAGCGGGGGCTCTGGCTGGTGTTTGAGCCAGGGATGGGGCAGCTGGCACTGCCACAGGGAGTCCCTGCTCCTCCAGCACAGCACAGCCCACCCTCACTGGATGTCCCTGCATGTCCCTGCTCCTCCAGCACAGCCCACCCTCCCTGGATGTCCCTGCTGGTCCAGCCCCTGGCCTGGATTGTCCCCGAGGAGCAGCTCTGCACTCACCTAGTTCCCAATCCTGCAGCACCCACCACCACCCTGTCAGTGCCCTCAAGCACCTTAACCTGCCATTTCAATGTGTAAATTCGTGAGGCATCCCTGAATTTTCAGTAGTTTTGAGGCTTGTCATGGAGCCACGGGAGGTGGAGAGGAACCAGAGCCCAGGCAATGCCATCCCATCCCATTTCAAGCAGACTGTCCCCAGTACATCCCAACAGTGCTCCCTTTCTCAGAGCACAGGGTTTGGCATCACTGCCAAGCTGGGAGGAGAAAGAATGAAACTGCCAGAACCTTCCCTTCAGTACTTCACATTCCCTGTCACAAGAAGTGGAAATCAGAAACATTTGAGAGAGAGACAGACAGGCTGCTGCGTGGGTGAGAGACTGAATGTTGTTCTGCACTCACATAAACTCCAGAAAAAAAAGAGTTCTGCAATTTTTTTCCCCTCTAAAATTATTACACACACACACACACACATATATATATATAAACAACTGTTTATAAGAAGTCACTGCCAGAATCAGAACTCTGGAGTCACAACCTGCAGGAGACTCTGCAACACACTTCAAAAAGTCTTGAAGTTTTATTAAACAAAAAAAACAAAACAAAACACCCATATATATTCTCTGCCAAATTTTCAGTTTTCCATGTACTGCCCAGTTGCCTGCTGAGGCAGAATCACACTTTTTTGTGGCTCATCGGGATTTAACATTTGGAACAAATGGAGAATTAAAGACAAGGGCATTAACTGAGTATTTCTTACTGGTTCTTTCACACCCAATCATGTTAATTGTGTGTACTTAGCACCAGAGTTAGGTTTCAAAGCTAATACCTGTCCAAGTAACTGGCAATTTACTACTCCCACAGCAATCCTTTGTTTTGCACACTCTTTGCCTGTGTAACTGGAAGAAAGGGTAAAAGTCTCAAGTGGGCCTGAGTTTCAGTGAATTTTCTGTGGCCTTCATTTTCCCGATGTTATTCATAAGAATTCACTTAGAAGTCTTAATAAGCAGAAGTATTGCAAGTCAAATGACTGAAGCAAGTTACTGGTCTCAAACTATCAAGTCCATTTCCTCTGGAAAAGCATCTCAAAAGCCACAAAGATTAGAAGAACACCGAGGGGCACTCCAAAAGCACCCCAAAACCAGCCAAACCACCTTATCAGCAAGGGAGAACTCTCCATGCTACAGCTGAGACAATGATACCGAGTCCATGAATTAGTAAAATCAAGTGAGCGTGCAGTGAATGGGGCCCGCACAAAGAGCTCCTGGATAATTAATTCCAGCTTTTCCCCCCATGTGAAGTTCTACCGGTGCCTTAAGAGCCAAAGTCTCTCCCAGGTAGCCCCAGCCAGGAGCAGTGTATGTACAAAGGCTGCTCCCATCAGCCTGCCACACAAGCCAGACTCCTTCGGAAGACTCGAGGCAGCTGTGGAAGTACAATAGGAAAATTAGGAGGCGGATGAAAGGGAATTAAAGGGAGAAAGTGGAGAACAATAACAAATTGTTCACATACTCTACAAACAAGGAGCTAAAAAAGGGTGGTGCCTTGCACCTCCCAGCCTGGCTCAAAGAGCAAAGCAGCAACTCAGGAGAGGATGGGAAGGGGGGGAATGGCAGGAGCATTAATGGGGATGCAGGATGCTGGGAGAAGGGGAAGAAAGCAGGATGCTCATCCCACAGCCAGGTCTCCTCCCCCCACGCAGGGCTTTAGTCGAGGTGAGCACGAACACCCAAACCACAAAGGACGGCAAGCACAACTCTTGTAATTAATTACAGCAAGCAATTTTCAATTAAGTTAGAGGACAAAAGCCTCCCACAGCTGGGAATGGAGTGTATAGATTTTTCCTTGATCAGAGGCAATAAAAATCCCTGCAGCTCAGGAAGCTGGGGGTGGGAAGGGGGGTCAAGTCTGATAAGCAACAAAGGCCCCATTTCCTCAGTTTGCGGTGAAATACGAGGGCATTGGACCAATAATCCCTGCTCATGCCATATTTCCTCTTTTTTCCCTGCCTTCCCCTCCCACAACACCTTCACCTGGTTTGTTAACACCTCTCCTGAACGACCCCCGGCCCCAGCAAGCAGCCACCAGTCCTCTTCCTCCTCCAGGTGATTTTGAGTTGTCAGATTGCCCAGGAGCTCTCTTGGAAACCTTTCCAAGTAGCTCCAAGTTCTCCAAGCTCAAGCAGCTTTATAGGAAAGGTCATGTTTGTCACCTAGGGAAGCAAGGGCAAACAGGTACACTCACACTGACCCTGCAGCTTGTATTTTACTGGTTAATTACAGCCCTAGGAGGAGCTCCAGAAACGGGGATATTTCACTATTGCCAGTTTTAATCTGAATATTTTTCTCCCGGTGGAAGTTCTCTGACTTTATACACTTTTAGGAAAGACAAAACAACCTGTTAAACACGGAGAGAGGGGGGGGGGGGGAAAAAAAAAAAAAA
>VZTX01021855.1:0-19948 GCA_013400915.1 Pardalotus punctatus | reverse complement strand
AACAACATAACTGTTCAGTTTTTCTGAATTATTATTCTAGGATCAAGACAACCTTTAATCCAACAATCTCAACCTCCACCTTATTCATCACCTAGAGATGTTCCCCCAGACATATTGTTAGATTCTCCAGAAAGAAAGCAAAAGAAACAAAAGAAAATGAAGTTAGGCAAGGATGAAAAAGACCAGACTGAAAAAGCTGCAATGTATGATATCATTAGCTCTCCTTCCAAGGACTCCACTAAGCTTACATTAAGACTGTCTCGTGTAAGATCTTCGGATATGGACCAGCAGGATGATATGCTTTCTGGTTTGGAAAACAGCAGTGTATCAGAGGGTGATATTCCTTTTAATGTGCAGTACCCAGGACAGACTTCTAAAACACCCGTTACTCCACAGGATGTTAACCGCCCACTAAACACTGCTCAGTGTTTGCTGCAGCATGAACAGACAGCTTTCCTTCAGGCACAACAAGTGCCTGTTTTACAACAGAACACTTCAGTTGCTGCAAAACAACCTCAAACTCCTGTGGTACAGACACAGCAACAGGTTTCGCAACAAGGAGCTATAACGTCATATGATGAAGTAGAATTGGATGCATTGGCTGAAATTGAGCGGATAGAACGTGAATCAGCTATTGAAAGGGAGCGATTTTCAAAAGAAGTGCAAGATAAAGGTAAAAGGATTGTGTGTGTGTATACGCTATATATATTATAAAAGTATATATATATGCATATAGACCCCATATATATACTTTCCTGTCATTGTCACATAGTACAATTCTGTTTGCTCAGTGTAGGTGGTTCTACAACATTCATCACCATTCCCCTTAAAACAATGAATTGTAATCTCTCATATATACATTTTTTAAATATCTAGCATTCTTTATTTGGGATCTTAATGGATAGAAAGGGAAGTTCTTGTGTTTCAAAATTCTTTTTAAGCTACCCTTATTTTGAACCATGAGACTGAGTGAAATACAATTGATGTTGTTTGTAGTTTCTAAAATCTTATCAGTACCATAAGTAAAAATTTGTAATAAGTTTTGGTAGTTGAACTATTAATTAACTATTTAAGAAAATTAACTAATTTAAGAAAATACAGGAAAGCTCTTTTATGCCATTTCTATTCATATCCCAATTTGAACCTTATGAGAAGGAGGTGTTAGACTAAAATCATATCTATTCTTTTAAAGGCACTGTAATGATTGGGTAATATATACTACTATATTGTCTCCAATGTTTGTTCAACTGGATATTCATTATTATGTAGGCTTTGCAAGTTTTAGAGATCTACCATATATCTATATGGTCTCTAGCACAGAACCAGATAAGCCTCTGAAATGTTTGCTCTTCAATAGCTGTACTGGTTGTCTTAACTGATTTCATCAAATCTATCCTCTTTGATTTTTTTTTCTTTTTTTTCTAAATTTTTCTTTTTTCCTACTTCTCTTTTTCTTTCTTTTTTTTTTGGTTGTTAACTGGTTTGAAGGTCTTAGCCTTCAGAAATATCAAAAGTGGATGCAAACCCACATGTAAATCTTGAAGATAAGATGTGGTTTTTAAAGTAGATAGTGATAGGTTAACATAAATATTTTTCAGAAGCTTCCTCTGCAGTCTGTTTAACTACTTCTAAAAAAAAATTCTTTTATAATATAATGCTAATTTGTTAGATACTCCCAATAAAAATTTGCAGTGGAAAACAGCATAAATTCTGATTTTAGAAGTTCATAGGTAAAAATGGTCTGTTTTGGACATACTTACGTGGAAGCAACTGAATTTACATACGGTTTGGATGTTTAACCAGCAGAGAGTGAACAAGTTTTCTTCCTATTCAAAGATAATTTTTTTTCTGTTTTTAAAGATGCCTGAAGATAGAGAGTGAGAGAGTGATGTGTTTGTGTGTGTGTAAATGTTCTTGTTGCAGTTATTGAAAAGGATTAACTTTTTAGGTATTTCTTATTTGATAACTAAATCAAGTCTTGTTAGAAAACATTGTGAATATACAAAGAAAATGAGTGCTTACCTTAAAAGAAATCTCTACTGACTTTAATTTTGATTTAATGAAATGGTGAAATTGGTTGCTTTGCTTTCATTTCTACTAATTTTAAGTTTATTTATGGAGAGCTTGTCATTTGTCTTCTACTACTTAAAAAGCTACTTTTATATCCCCATACTTTGAGTAGATTCTCCAGCACATTTTAGCTGAGAAGCATCTCAAAAAATGCACTGTGTTTTTGATGGCACACAGCAATCTTCACTTAGAATGAGACTAAAATACTCTTTCTGTTTTGTTCTGGCTTTCAAGAGATATTGAACATGAGTTGTGAAGTTTGTTAACCGTAATTACATACCCATGGGCAGACTCTGATTTGTTTCTTTTTGGGAAAGAGGTTATTTTTATAGAATGTGATCTCCCCCTTTCACCACTGTTCAATATCCATCTTATCAATTAAAGATTCCAACCTTATGCTTCCCTTCTACCTGTATCCTCTGGCAAGTCTCAGTTCTTCCTGAATTCCTGCAATTGCTATGGATCAGGTGCAAGAGTTGCTGCCTTATATTGGGAGAAACGATCACCATTTATTCACTGGTAGTAAGTTGCCCCTATGCCAGACAGCAGTTCTTTTCACTTTAGCTGCTGAGGTTTCAGCTGTGAATTAATAGTATTGTGTAGAAGGATTTTTAGCAGTCTTGGGACAGATTTCCTGAAAAATTCATACCTTGGAGAAATATGGTTCTTATTTTTTGGTAACACTTTTCCCATTGCTTGTAAGTTTATATTATGTCTACAAGTTGATACGCTCAGGGATTGTTCTAGTTAGAGTCGTTTGCTTTGATGTGACTGCAGGAAGAAGCTTCCTCTATTGTTCCTATGGGAATATGTTAGAAAAATATCCAGTAACTCCTAAATATGCCATTCATTTTTGTCAAGTTGCTTACTGTATTTATGCAAAAGCCTGGCATTTGTGCATTTTAGTACATCTACTGTAACTTCAGATCACATTATGTCAAGAAAAGAGCATGCTTGTAGCATGCACTCAGTCTAATTAGAACAGGAATGTATAGTGCTAGCTGATGATACACATAGCAAGTGCCCCTCTAGAGATCTTACTCTAGGTGCTAGCACATGGTAAAATCTGCATCAAAGCAAATGCTTTTGAAATGCTTTTAAAAGCATTGTAGCTTTTGTAATTGAGGCATGGGAATATATATTACAGTCACACTACACTTTCTGTGTAGGCATGTGGTATTGTCTTCCATAAATTACTTTGAGTAGAATTGTACTTGCAAGTTTTGATATAAGATTAGTGATCTCTTGTGTCATTTTTTTAGAATCGTAGAACCATAGAATATCCTGAGTTGGCAGGGACCCACAAGGATCAATGAGTCCAACTCCTGGCCCTGCACAGGACACCCCAACAATCCCACTACTTGCCTGAGAGCATTGTCTAAGGGCTTCTTGAACTCTGACAGGCTTGGTGCTGTGACCACTTCCCTGGGGAGCCCGTTCCAGTGCCTGACCACCCTCTGTGAAGAACCTTTTCCTGATATCCAACCTAAACCTCCCCTGATACACCTCTAGCCATTCCCTCAGGTCCTGTCACTGGTCACCAGGGAAGAGATCAGTGCATGTCCCTACTCTTCCCCTTGTGAGGAAGTGGTAGACTGCGATGAGGTCTCGCCTCAGTCTCCTCTTCTCCAGGCTGAACACACCAAGTGACCTTAGCCGTTCCTTGTATGGCTGGCATGAAATCTCTACAGTACTATGCTTCATCAGAGGTTTTCAGATGCTTCTTTTTTAACAGTAAGGCTTTGCATGGATATGACATGTTCTTTCTGAGGTTGAGAACCAATAGTGTGGTGGAACTGTTTATTCCAGAGGAGACACAGAGATATTTTTTGGGGAGGTTCTTGCTAAAATTTATACAACTATTACACTTCCCTAAGGCAATACTAAGGTTTTGGTTTTTTTTTTTTTAATGCTGAGATGCCTTTATAATGTTTGGTAGACGTGGGAAATGGAGATTTCAGTCCTCTGGAAATTATAGTACTTTCTGTAATAAATTCCTAATTCTAACAAAACTGTTAAAATATTTAGCTCCCACCAAAGTCTCTCAAAGTAAGGAGGCAGTCTCCATTCCAGAGGTGAAACTAATACAGGGCTTTTCAGAAGTGCTGACTTACTTGAAAAGCAGTGTATTTTTCTGGAACCTTATTGTCATGCCTTTGGTTTCTGAAAAAGGAATTCTTAGTGCAAAAATCACTAATGCAAAATCTCTGATTTGATCTAATGTCTATCAGATATGCATAAGGAGAGATTTTACAATATAGACCTTTTGCCTTCATATATGAGTGCTTTTCAGAGCTCCGTTTTTATAATTTTATCCTTTTGATCTATTTGGATTTTGGATTAAGTGGATTATATGGTCTTTTCATCATTATAGAGGGAAGCAAAATTTGAAAATTTGGTTTTGTCCTTGTCCTCTGTGTGGAAGGACAAGAATCCATCTCTTCCTGTTTTTTCCATCAAGGAAGTCTCTCTGTCTTGATTAATCTTGTAAGTAATTTGTCTATGTCTGTTAATTAAAGGAATGATTGAAGAGTTTGGAGATCAAGGCACTTAGCACTGAAAGTTACAGTCTAATGCATCTATTATATTTAATAGCTTCAGAACAAATGAGTCCATGGAACATGACAAGACTCTGGTTTTCAATTCCCATTGCCTCCCCTCACAGTGGCCTCTATACCCTCATCAGATACAAGTTAATCAGTGTCTTCTTTTTTTGAAAGGATGTGTAATATCACAGATAGATCCTTCTATTGTTTATCAAGACTCAGATTATCTGAGTTTAAAAAAGGCAATTCAGAAGGATTAATACAGAAAGGGATTATCTTTTTCCACAAGTCGACAAGAAGTAAAGCATCTTTTGCTTAGGTACATGAGGATACTGTTGAGAAATACCATTACTGCAGATAGCTCGGTGTGCAGCTGAAGTGGGAGATGCAGATTGTGCTCTGGGTGGTGTGAAATGGCTGGAGCCCCAGGCAATGAGCCGTGAACTCGTGCTGACCCTTTGCCTAAGAAAGGGCAGGAAGACCTGCAGAGCCAGCCAGGTGACCGGCTGCTCAGAGACTCAGCAGGAGCGGATGACTCAGCAAGAAGACCCCAGACTATTGCAGGCACCAACTATGAGGGTACCAAAGCCCAGGGATTCTTTGGTTGGGATCCCTTCCCGTGGGCACCAGTTCAAGCTGTTATTATGTCATTGCAACATGATTCAATTACTCAAAGGAACCAGGTGTCTGGGACTCTGCTGCGGGAAGCCTGGGGCTGAGCCGTTGAAGGAAACTTGTCTGGCTGTGAGTGTGGTGTTAGGGAATCAAACGGGGCACCTGTTGGTTAACTGGAGTTGCCTGCTGTGAAGGGACTTCGTCCCAGCAGTGACAGTCTCTGGTGGTGCGAGTGACACTACCAGAATGGCTCCTGAATGGTCAGACAGGAAAGTTATCTTAACAATACCTTTCTAAAGAAATTAGAAATAATGTAGCTTCATGCACACTTTCTTCTAATCACTGTCAGTAGTCACATTGTTGTTTATAGTCAAGTAATTCAAAACTAATCTGTCACTTTCAGTCTAAACCTTTCCCAGAACATTACATTAAGTTCTTGTTAATTGAGATTTAGATCTATTACTTAATTAATTTCCAGGTTCAAAGTATCTGCCTCAAGATCTTTCATGCTTTTCTAAAACTCCCAAATAATGTGAATCAAAGATATTTAAGATATTGATGTTAAAAGGAGCTCTGAGTCTTCTAGAAAGAGAAGATAATCTTGAAAATTACTTGAAAAAACAGGAAGCAACCCATCTTTTTTTCAGAGACTCTTTTTCAAATTGTTTTAGTTTTTTTATTCAGATTTGCTAAGTTTTAATTTGAGCTCTTCCATACATAGTATTGTGTGTTCATTGTTAAATTTTAGGCTACTTCAAAGACTTTTATATGATGCAGCTATTTTAGCAGATTAAGGAGTTTTACTTGTAAAAGGCACTGTTTTCTGGTGTTTGCAAGAAAAATCATGAAATCATTCATCACTAACCATTTAATTGTGAGGCTAATATATATTTTTTAAACTTAAAAGGATTAGAAGCATTTTTTAAATGAGACAAACCTACTAATTTCTTTGGGTTTTTTTCCCCTATATATTTTACCTCTGAGGATCCATTTTACCCATTTTGGAATCTTACTGCAGATTCTTTGAATTAGGGAGAAGTGAAGCTGTAATAACTTTATTTCCAATAATTGGATCAGTTAGGGGGCATTTTGATGCCTGCTGTGGGCCCTTCTATTTTTAGTTCATTCTAAACCCATAGCAGCAGACACACCCATCCCAAGAGTGTGAATCTGCCGGAGCAAAACTCAAAACTACACTTATGGGTAAGTAAACTTTTTCTCTTACCTTTAAAGTTCTTATTCACCTCCTTTCCCTTTCTCCCCATTACCCCTCTCCCCCCAAAAGTCCCACAAAGAAGAGACAGAAGAACACTATTAAGAATTAATAGTTTGTTTACATTTAATTTTATGTAGCCAATGAATGAAATGACAGAATGTGTAATTATAGCCAGTATATTACCATTCATTTTCAAAAATATGTTATGGGGGGTTATTTACTTTAAAATAGAGATATGAGTGTAGTTATTTGTATAGTAATCTTGCTGAAGATTGGAGTTATTAATACCAGAAGATAAAATGAGACAGTGTAAAATACAAATGATTATGTCTCTGTAGTAGGACAGTGTGATAATTTGGTACCATGTATTTTGTGTATACAAACTTTCATTAGGTCTGCATTTTGTAGTGTTATGTAATAGATGAAACTGGCACCTGATGTAGCTTTCCCAAGAAAAAGTAGATTTGCAACATCCAGTTCCTATAGATGAAAGACTTTTTTTGTTTTGTGTTCAGACATGTTTTAGGAAAAGTAAGGGGAAGAAATTTCTCTTCTATCTAGAGAAATTGCAATGAAGTGTTGCAGTGTTTCTGATTATCTAGGGAAAATTGCTTTCTTTTATATTTTTTAAGAATGTAATACTGAAAAGCACTTTTTTTAAAAAGAAAAGTAGAGGCATATTTTTTTAATGGTGTTTACTTTCCTTTGGTGCTCTTGTGTAACATGAAAGCAAATTCCCACATTTATCCAAGCTGTGCTTTATGTAGGGTAGTGCAGAAACCTGATCTTGTAAGGAGGTGTAGAAAATAACTAAAACTCAGTTTAGTAAGAAGTGTATTTTATTTTTATTTATAGCATGAACTAAGATAAGAAAATTAAATATAATATGCATGTAGCGTATGCCCTTGATTGTACCTGTTAAATGGATGGGAAGATTTATAATATTACTTACCCAGTAATGACTTTATTTTGTTCTGGGACAGTCACTTCTCTGTAATGGACTTAAATTTTGATAAAGAACAGCATGTATAATTAACAAAGCTTATTAACAGTGTAAGCCCAGCATTTCTATAGCTCATAGTCACTAAGTTCACTCCAACATCAACCTAAGATGATGACACAGACTTGTTTTCATTATCATCCTGTATAAATGTTAATGGATCTAGTTAATTAAAGATATTTTTGAATGCAAGGTATGATGTCAGAATAAAATCAACATCTGGAAGAGAGATTAAAAGTGTTCACCAATAAATTTTAAAGTAATTTGCTTATTTCTAAAGTTTGTTGTTCCTACAAATGAATTTGAAACTGATTGGAAATGTTAATCTGTAAGTGATACATGAAATAATTAGTCTTCATTAAGTCTACTGTTAGTGTATTGCCTTTTTCTTGTGAAGTTAGGTGCTGCATTATGTATTTTAAAAGTATTCACACTTCAGGTTTTTCTCAATTTTTTAACAGTTGAGTTGACAAAACTATAATTCTTCACAAAACAATTACATGGATAAATCCCCGAATTTGTTTCAGAAAAATCTTTCTCATAGATAAATTGAAATCATATTGTTTATAAAAACAATTAATGGAGGTTAAATTACAGCTTACAGTCTTTAAACAAGTGGAGATGCTTGATTATAATTTGCTGTAGATCAATTCTTGTTATTATCTAGTGTAAAATTTCTTTTGTATTACTATAGTTGACAGGGAATAATGAGTTACCAAACATTCTTAAGCAGAAAAATTAATAAGATCATATTTCATCCTCCAGTTATGCTGACTACATTATTGTCATATTTAAGAAAACAAACAGAACTTTACCAAAATGAAGATTATGAATTGTGTTACACCCTAAGGCATGTCAGAGATTCCTGTAGTCTTTTTAGGGGTTTTGGTTTTGGTTTGGTTTGTGGTTGTTTTATTCCCTGAATGAGTTTGGACATCCCTCTTGATGGACTTTCTTTTTTGCATAGTGACCAGAAGTTTGATAAAGTCTCTTGACAGATTGCTAAAAATTATCAGCTGTTTCTGTTCAGATTCTTGGAAATCCCTTCCGCTGAACTACAGCAGCTGGAAGCCCTCTGGTCTCTACTTTGGAGCCTTTGTAATTATGTTCTGTTCTATAAAGCTTCCTATACTAGGTTCATGACTTTACTTAGTTTCTTCTGTAAGGGAGCAAGCAGTGACACTAAAATTTTTGACTTATGCTTGCTGAGTCTCTCCTTCAAGGAGAGGAGCTAGTGCTGTGGGAATCTCTTCTAGTGATGGAAGGGATGTCTTTAGTTGTTTAATTATTTCCTTATTGGGATATGGTTTGGTGGGGAGGTCAGGTGAGAACAACCTCTCATGGCCACTAATGCTGAATATTCATTAAAGAGTAGAAAGTTAAAAATGGATATTTGCCCTCACTCCACTGATATGTCATCCATCAGGACCATTAAAGTAATTTTAAATCTTACTTATATCCAGATTATATTGATTGGTTTAGATTCTTGTGGTCTACACAACACTATTGGTTGGGGGGAACAGGGCACTTGCACATCTTTGAAGAGATCTGTGAAAAATAACTAGGAAAAGAAAACGTTGTCAGTAAACATAGATTTGTTATTTAGGCATATGGTTATGTGTTATTTGTTGAAAATTCCTAGTCTTGACTGTTAGCTTAAATAAGATAAGCTCGTAATTGGCCTCTGGCTGACTTGTCATTGATGTTCAAAAATGGAAGGTTTGACAATAAGTAATAACTGTTTAGAACTGGTATATTTGGGATAAATTTATTCACTACTGATTTAAATAATGCAAATAAGTGATATTTCAAAAGAGTGGAGGCATATCCCAATAATCTCTGAAAAGTGTTAGCTTTAAAATATTACACTCTTAATTGTTATGCAAAAAGTTTGTACTGGAGTCATCAAAATGGTTCATACAGAATTCAGCGTTAGAGGATCAATCTTTGTGGTTCTGAAGAGGAGTACATTCATATTTATTCATCTTGGATATGAAGTCTCCAACTGAATTCCTTACAAGGTGTAAATGGGGAAGTGGTAATTTATATGTTGTGTCTTCAAGATAAATCAGAAATCTCTGGATTTTAAAGTTTACCAAACAATATTAATAGAACGGAGTGTTACCATTCTGCTAAAACAAAGCTCAGCAACCATGCATGTGGTTCTTATTTAGACTTGTTACCTTTTCACAAGTATTTACAAAACACCCATTTCCATCTGCTAGGACACGCAGTTTTAGAGGTTTTTAGGCTATCATCCTAATATACTTATTTGTTGAAAAAGTTTAATCTGAGACTTAAGACAATCATCGGGTTTGCAAGAAAGCAGTAACATCGGAGACTTCAGCACTAGTGGTGTTCTGGCTGCTGCTTTGGAAAGATTTCAGATTAAATGGAAGAATGCAGATACTTCTTTAATACAGCTCCACTCATCCAGCTACTGTCCCTAATACTTGCTCAGCTTCCAAGTATATCCAGTTTCAGTATGGATATGCTGCAAATCACAGTTGACTTGCAGTTTCAGCAGAAATATATTCAAAGGTATCTGTGGTTATTCCAGTGCAATGTGTTTTTGCACAGAGGTTCTGCAGTAATTAATTTCTAAATCTGAAAGTACTCATTGTTTTGACATGCAGATATTTCCAAAGATGAAGGCCACAACCTGTCTCCAGGAATACTGTTCATAACAGGACAGGTGAGACACAACTGCTTGGAAATCCATTTCAAACTTGTGGTTACTGTAATATTTTGTTTCTTGCACCACAGTGACCCATTTAATTTGACAGAACATCTCTGCTGTTTTTTAGAATAAGGTAGTTTATGATCTTGCTTTGAGTACCAAGGTACTGCCTTTTGGTGAGCATGTTGCAATGTGAAGAGAATCTCCATGCAAATTTGCCAAGCAAAACCAATGCACACATAGGAAAACAACTGGGATCAGACTGTACTCTGAACAGTCATAAATTTGTTCAAGTAATTGAACAAAATGTAGATACATTTTTGGTGTGTCTGCATTCTTGGGAGGCAGGGAAGGGGGAGGAGTGAATAATATTTCTAAAAAGAAAAGAATCTGAGAAAAATAAACTTGTATACCTGATCTATAATATAGTCAGAAAGCTCTTCTATGGCTTACTACATATTCCTTCTATTAGAAAAATTGCTGTAGAGTGAAGCAAAAAGATCCTGATCACACTTTATTGGTCTCAAGAGCATGTGAGCCTTCCTCTTCAGAACTGTGGCAAGCTTTGAACCTAGGTCTCCTGGATTTGAAAGAAAAATGTTAGTGTTATATTTTTGCAAACCCCTAGATCCTGATTATAAATGCTATCATCTATGGAATGAAGTGGACGAAGCTTGGATACTCATGTCTTGAAGATTATGAAGAATATTTGAATGGATATTGTAAAGTTCCTAAGTTCATCTGTTCATTAAGACTCTATGGGGTCTTGGGACTCATGCCTTAACAAGACAAATGTATGCAAACTTGCATATATTTGATTACAAAAGAAAAGACTTGATGACATCTGTTTTCAGAGATTAATTACTCTCTCTTCACTTCCCTGATACTCTGTTGATTATTCTCATATAGTTCAAAGTGAGTTCAGAATTTGATAAAGCCCAATGGTGCTTTTCACCTTTCATATTTCTGCAGCTATGGTGGCAACCAAAAAAGTATTTGTGCCCATTCAGTAGAGTTTTTCCATTATGCTCAGTGAAGATAGTGGTACTGTGTACTCATCCTACCTTTAATGTACTAGTTCAACCTGCTATTTTCATAGAATATCCTGGGCTGGAAGGGACCCACAAGGATCATTGAGTCCAACTCCTGGCCCTGCACAGGACACCCCAACAATCCCACTCTGTTCCTGAGAGCGTTGTCCAAATGCTCCTTGAGTTCTGGCAGCCTTGGGGCTGTGACCACTGCCCTCAGGAGCCTGTTCAGTACCTGACCACCCTCTGGGTGAAGAGCCTTTTCCTGATATCCAACCTAAACCTCCCCTCACACAACTCCAGCCATTCCCTTAGGTCCTGTCACTGGTCACTAGAGAGCAAGGCTCAGCACCTGCCCCTCTGCTGCCCCTTGGGAGGAAGCTNCCCAGGACATGGTTGGCCCTCCTGGCTGCCAGGGCACTGCTGACTCATATTCAACTTGCCTTCAACCAGGACCATCAGGTCCCTTCCCACAGCTGCTCTCCAGCCTCTCATTCCTCAGTCTGTCCGTACATCTGGGGTTGCCCCATCCCAGGTGCAGGATCCAGCACTTGCCCTTGTTGAACTTCATATGGTTGATGATTGCCCAGCTTCATTTGTCTGGGTCTCTCTGCAGGGCCTCTCTGCCTTCAAGGAAGTCAACAAGTCCTCCTAATTTTGTATTGTCTGCGAACTTGCTTCTTTTCATATACTTGGGTCAGCTTTTTTGTCCTAGGTCCAGAACTCTCATAGAGGCAAAACTGTAATGATCAAGTCTAGTTCTGAGGACCACCCTCAAGATGCACTGGAAATATCAAGAAATCTGTGAATAATCTGTATCTCCATCTGCAATCCCCTTGACATCTAGGAAAAGAAAACTTTGAAGGCATCCCTTTCTTCTCAGATAAGATATCAATAGGTTGTGGTTATAACTTACTAAACATCAGTACTGAGTTGTCAAGAGAAGCAAAGAAGGTGCATGAAATGAGCTCTGTATTTAGAGGAAATGTGGCAAGTTATGATGCAATCATCTATTTATATGTTCTCAACTTACAATTTGACATTTTGGATGATGATGAAGAGCAGCATCTTGAGCCCATGGAAGTTCAAGAGAGAAAATTGGTCATACTTGAATTGTTTTGGTTGTTTAATCTTGGAGCCCTCAGCATGAGGGCTCTGAAAGGTGAGTTTTCGTTGATCTAGCTACATCAGTTTAAGGCATCACATCTCCTCACCATTTGCCTTGCTCCTATAGTAAGGGTAGCAGAAGAAAACATTTGCTTGGCTCTTAACTGGCTTGTTCAGTCTGGTTAGGTTAATGTAAACTGTCTTCACTAGTGCTGTAATCTGATGCACTAGACAATGAAACACACTTGTAGAAATGTGAATGTGTGTTCCCTTATGCTACAGGTGATAACCTCAGTTAAAGGGACAGGGTGGATAACTGGTAACAGTAATGTCTTAAAAGCTAGATCCACCATCAGAGCTTTACAAGACTTTTTCAGTGTGACTGATGTTTCTGGATTAAAATGAAAAAGCTGACTGACTTTTTCATAAGAACACAAGTTTCTCAATTTGTGTTTCAAAATTTCAAGTTTTAATTGAGAAATAAGGTAGTGATATGTGTATGTATGTATATTAATATATATGTGTTTTTTAAAAAGTAATCAAATTTGAAATCTCTCAGTTTGGAAGCTTCTACTTCATGGTCATTCCTAAGACCTGCTATGAAGCTCAGTGAGGTCAAAGCCCTCTTAGTCCCAGGGAGAAAAATATTTTTTGTCATTGTATGAAGGTTTCAAAAAAAACCCCCATTTGTTTTAATAAGTAGTGTAAGGAAGTTAATCTATATAAGCTCTCATATGAATCCAACAATTTTTGTTGTTGTTGGACAGAAAAAGGAAAAATCGCCATGCTAAAAAGCTGCACTTTCATCAAATTTATTTTGGGCCACATGTCTATCATAAAGTTGGCAAGTGTTCCTACTTTTCAAAGTTCCTTATTTGCAGTTGACCAGTTTCTGCATGGAGTTTATTGTATTTGTCTTTACTGTCTTCCATCCATTAAATGTTGTACATAATTTTGGAGTTTGAGGAAGTTAGAGATATACAAATAGATTTGTGAATTAAAATGATGGAAAAAAACCCACAAAGCTGTTCACATCACTGGAGTTGACTATCTTACTACTTGTTACTTTGTTCTAATGTTAATTTTGGTGATGATCCTTTAAAATGTTTATTCTTCTGAATCAGAATCTTCTACAAGTATAGAGGAAATTAGAAGTCATAGTTATAATTCTGGTTTACAATTTGAGAGGTCGGGGGTACTTTTGTTAAGAGTTTAATTCCTTCTTCCTTGATTGCATCCTCCCTACTTTTCCCCTGCTCCCAAAAGGAGAGCTGGCTCATTGCATCTGGTGAAAAGTCACAAGTCTAAGCACAAAATAAGTTATTTTTGTCATATTGTATTTGCAGTGTGGACATTTTGATAGAATTTTCAACCTGTGTTTGGTCATTACTTAGACTTAAAATCATATTCTCTGATTACAGAGAAAATATCTTTTTTTATTGACAAATTACAAAATGAGAATATAAGCCTTAGTGCAGGTAGGGCTTTTGAGTTTCATGGTAGAAATTAATTTTAGAGTATCATGTTGGTAATATAAATAGGTTGTATTTTAAATTAATAGAACATACTCTTTTTTATATTTTCATGTGCTTTTCATTTCTATGAATTCTACCAAATTACAGGAGGGGGTGTTTGGCTCACTTTCTATTTTTCTGTATTCTACTTTTAATGAATTTTAAAAAAATGTAAAATGAAAGTATTATTGTAGAGTCAAGCTCTTGACACTACATAAAATTATCACTGAACTTTTTATTTCATCCATGAAAAGCATTATGGTTGCAAGGGGAAAATACTGAAGCTTTTAAGTGTGTAGTGGCCTCCCACTTATTCATATGTGATATGGTATAGACTCCAACTCTTGATATACTCCTTGTTTCAAAGAGAAGCGTGGAGTGTTGGACTTATTTTAATAATTTTTGTTCATTGTTTATGTGTTCCCTGGCTACAATATGTGTGAAGCCTAACTGAATCAAGTAGGGAGAAGCTCTGTCTTAATCATTGCAGATCCTTGCATAGTTCATGTATAATGAACCATGCTGAATCTGCCAAAAAGAATCTTTTATACTAGTATTCCTCAAAACTTGCTTCAACTGTAAATTATATTTTTGGCCATTGTTGCAGCTTCTTTATTGATGGTTCTCTTGGGAATTATACAGGAACTGATTTCATATGTTTTGAAGGTGTTTTTTAATGATTAATTGGCACATGTGGTAGATTGATAATGAATACATTAAAAAGTATTAGAGAAGTTCTATTCTTGCTTTTAAATTCAATGGGTTTTGTTGTTTGTGTGTACATACATGTGGAGGGGAATTAATTGGTGGGCGTAGAAAGGAATGGACATTTTTGCTTGGACATTTGCCTATTTCTAATATATAGCATTTGTGATTTTTCTCTTTTAATTTGTAGATAAGCCTCTGAAGAAGCGAAAACAAGAAAACAAACCACCAGAGGCTGGAGGTGCTACTGGAGGAAGTAGAGCAGCTTCTCAGGAGACAGGTTCTGCAGGAAATGGGGCGAGGCCAGCCTTGATGGTTAGTATTGATCTGCAGCAAGCAGGAAGAGCGGACTCTCAGGCCACAATAACTCAGGATTTGGACGTCATCAAAAAACCTGAAGAAATTAAGCAGTATAATGATGGGTTTGTGTGTGTTCCTCAAGAAGACACTGTCGGAGTTCTTAAATTTAAACCTGAAAACCATCCCGAGTTTTTTAGGAAAATGTCAGACTTCGGGGGTCAAAAGACAGATATCCAGCAAAATGAAAACAGACAAATGGAATTTCAGCAAAATGTGAGCAGGCGGTTGGAAAGTAAACAGAATGAGAAGAAACAGGTAGAAGCTAAACGTGAAAGCAAGCATGAAAGCAGACAAATGGAAGTGAAACAAAATGAGAACAGACAAACAGAATCAAAACAAAACCAGAGCAGGCAAATGGAGATGAAACAAAATGAGGGAAAACAAAATAATGGCAAACAGGAAATAAGGCAGAGGCCTGAAACACCAAAACAGAAGAATGAAAGCCGGCCCGAAATGCCAAAACATAGACACGATAACAGGAGGGACTCAAGTAAACCATTATCAGATAAGAAAATAGAAATATCTAGGCACAAACTAGATGTGAAATCTGATCCTTCAAGGATGAAACCCGAAAGTAGACCTGATCCAACAAAACAGAGGCCTGATGGGCGCTCAGTTTCTGATACACCAAGGCGTGACCATGATAGCCTTAAACAAAGATCTGAGGACAGGGGGGAGTCAGAGAGATACAGAGGAGATCCATCCAAGATCAGAAGACCTGAATATTTGAGATCCTCAAACAAAAATGAACATGATTCTAAACATGGTATTAAATCTGATGGTTCAAAACCTGAGAAATTTGCAAGGAAACATAGACATGAGTCTGGTGAATCAAGGGAAAGGTTTTCTTCTGGGGATCAGAAATCAAGACCTGACAGCCCTCGCATTAAACAGGAAGGTAGAGGAGATTCTAGTAAATCAAGACCTGATAAACCTGGTTTTAAATCACAGAACAGCAAGGATGAACAAAGGACAGATGGTAATAAGAGTAAAGTAAATAGTAATAAAGCACATGCTGACAATAAAGCAGAGTTTCCCAGTTATTTGTTGGGGGCAAGATCTGGCGCATTGAAGCATTTTGTCATTCCAAAAATCAAGCGTGATAAAGATGTCAATGTCACTCAGGAATCAAGGAAAACTGAATTTAAAGGTGAACAGGACAAAGTAGAGAAGATTGGGCTAGTTGAAGATCTAAATAAAGGAGCTAAGCCTGTAGTTGTCCTTCAAAAGCTTTCATTGGATGATGTGCAGAAATTTATTAAGGATAGAGAAGATAAATCAAGGGGCTCTTGTTTTAAACCTAGCAAGATCAAGTCATCCAAATCTAATAAAGGTAAGATTTTTTTTTTAATGTTAATTGCATTATATCTTGTATACTCCTGTTCTTTTAAATTTGCTACTCCTGTGGTTAGAAATTAAACACAAATGTTTGATAGTTAGTTTATATGCTTGCTTATATGGTGATTTTGGGGAAAAAAGAGAAATTTGTCTATGGGATTGTGGTTATTGGAAATCTTGCTACAGTGTAACTAAAATGATTTGTTTATTCCAATGCAAGTTCCTAATGGGGGAACACTTAAATAGTCTTAAAATGTACTTCAGTTACATTAGTTTAATCTAGTAATTTATCTAGTTAAACATAACTACTATATGAATGATTAGGTGTGTCTGTATAAGGGAATGGTACTACTGTAACTAAATTGTTGTAGCTGGTGTGAAATACTATGTAAAGCCTTAAGATCCTTTTTTGTTTTTATTTGGAAATGAAATGTGTTTTTTCTAAGTGATATTTTGACATGATGAGATGAGAAGGAAGTTACAAAGCCCCATATGCCTCTTACACAATAAATACAACTCTGTTGGGAAGCCTCCACACTATAGGCTGTGTGACAATAAGATTATTAAAAAGTTCTGTCTTTAGGAGAATGCAGATAGTGTTGTCTCTATGGTCCAGTGTATGCGGAAAGAGGAAAGGAACTGGTAAACAGTAGACTGGCATTATCAAATTAGTAATATAAACAGGAATTTATTCATAACAGATCATAGGTTTGATATTTGATTGTCTCTTCTGCAGATTTAACACTTTTTTATTCTTGGTCCTATAATTTTAGTTTCTTTGGTTTCAGACAAGTAGATAATTTCACATTGTGAAATCAATGTTACTAACTGATCAGGGTTCTTTTTTATTGTTTAGCATTTAAAGCATTTAGATTTCTTGTATAGTTATGTTTATAGAGCTGTCATGTCTCAAAAATAGGCAGATAAAGTGTCAGACGAGAGTATTTCAACTGTATATGGGATTATTTATGAATGCAGTTCCGGGTATATCATTGCTCATTAATTTGAGATTAAAATGTTTTCTTTCAAAGTTTATCTACTAAGAAATTATGTAGAAATCTTTGTGAATGTATAGCTACGTTTATGTGCATGTGTATAGAGTTGATAGCTGTACAATGAATTTATTTTGCTACATCTGTTCTCTACTAACTTGACTGTATTGACCCTTAAAAACTTAACAATTCAGCATGAGTATTGCTTATTTGTAAAATGTTAGCCTTCTTGTTAAATATTTTCTATTTATCCTGGAAATATGAACATTTCCCCTCTCCCTTTTTGATATTCAGAACAGGCAAAATTTCCAGTTCTAGCAATAATAGGTATCTAGAGTCAGGTAGAAAATTATGCCATCCTTGCTGTTAGCTTAGTCTAAAGATTTCAGATGAAACTTTTATGTTCTTTATAAAACATATGGAAAACTTTCTCATGGAGTTCAGCTCCTAAGGATAGACTTTGAAATCACACAATTTTATGTGCAGAAAATTGGTAAATTTAGAGCCCTCTGAGCCATATACAGTGTATATATGCTTTCTAAGATGTTTCTGAAGTAGGCTTTTTTGTAGTCTGTATAGTATGTGGTTATTTATATAGTATATTTTAGTAATGTGTAAAGGTTTTAATGACTCTAATCCAATTGGTGTGACTCTACTAGCAGTGTCACACGAGCAATGCATTCATTTTAAATTCAGGTTTATAGCTTTTCTGCAGTGTTTTTGTGTATTTTCTGTTTTATGAAGTCATATATTTCTTACATATTCTGAAATAACTTGGGACATAGTTTCCAGGGGGAAAAAAAGTTTGAATCTGATATCAGTCTCTTTGCTATTGTATCTTAAATAAGATTCTTACAATGATACTAGAAATAAGTTTCATGGAAAGAATAACTATGTTTCTCTTACAAATCAAGTTTTGAGTGTTCTTCTAGGCAGATTGTGGAGAAAGTGTCTTTGAACTTCACATTTTTCATGTGTATGTTTAGTTTTACATTTTTTTGCCCAACTTCCTGGTAGCCTACTTTCTAGGATATAATTAAGTGAACTCCAGTGTTCATAATTCATAAAGATATCTCTTAATAAGCCAAGATCTATTTGTCAGTAGCTGATATAGAAAATATTCATGTCATTTCCACAATGTTCTCACTCCAATTGAGAGAAATAGCATCCACTGTTTTACTCTATGCCATTTTTACTTATAACTGTTTTACTACACTAGAAGATGCAATTTTCATAAACATTCGTTATTTAGTTCATCATATATTTCTAAATAGATTGTAGCAAATATTTTCTAGGGTTGCCTTTTTGCATCATTATTCCATTTCTTCTTGCATCCCTCCTATTCCATGTAGCTTAGTATATTTTGCTTTATCTTTCCTTCTTTTATCATGTATTTCTTGTCCTTCGTTGGTCCTTTTTCATCCTCCCCCAAGAAAATGTGTTCTCCCAGCTTTGTCATGTACAACATCATTGCTGTGATTTATCTGAAATCCGATTTAAACTAAGATTAGTTCAAGTAGTTCAAAAACCATTTAGATAGTAATTCTGTCTTAAGGGACTAATGCCCATTGATTATAAAACTCAGTAAAATCTACTTATTTTAAACTAAAATTAATGCTACATATAGTGAAAGTATATATAACTTGTTACATTGTTTCAGTAAACTTTAAATTTTAAAATCATACCGTTATTGTGCACATGGATAAGCCTTACATTGTACTGTAAAAAAACAAAGTAGCATTTTAAGCAAATTTTATATACAGGTTTGAAACTTCATTAGGCTATTATATGACTGGGATAGCTGTAGTATGTGATCATTAAGATTGAAACATCCCAACACTTTGGCATTTACAAGAAAGAAGCAGCATTTTTTACTCTCTCCTGATCTTTGAGCATTTTTCTGAAAGATGCACTCTAGCTTAGCGGAAAGTTATAGAAGTTTTTTTCACAGTATTTTTGTTAAGGGGTCTTATTATAGCCGTGGGGAGCGGGGGTTGGAACAAGCCTCTGCATTTACCGAAAGTGTCTCTATGGCGTCTGAGAGATCACTTCAGCCAGCACTGCTTTGGTGCTGTACAGAACGGCTTTCCTCACACCCGTGCCGGTGTCAGGCACAATTCTCACTCACCCACTGAGCCGGACAGCTCGGGCAGCCCCAGAGACAAAGAATTCAGAGGCCCTCTCTCCTGGAAGTTCCAGACGTTTTATTCTGAAGGGGTCCAAGGCAGAAAAAGGGCAAGATGGCCTCGAGAGCTCCCAGTTATAGGGACGATCTGGGGCCAGATAACAGGAGGTGGGGAGAAACTCTCTTAACCAACAGGGAGCAGGGAAGGGTAGAATTTAGGGTTAGGTTACAAAGATAGGGGATTACACAGTTCTGGGGAGAGACCATTGTGTTTTCCAGGGGGTGCTTAGATTAGGAGGTTTTCCACCAGTGAGGTCCTGCAGTGTTGGTATGACCCACTGCCACATCTTATGCTGAATTTTTATGGCCTGTTTTTTACAGGTCAGAATGAATTAGAGAACTTTTTTTTTCTTCTGGTTTTAACACCTGAATGCCTTTTATCCGGGTTTTAATGTTGTTGAGGAATTCATTAAACTTCTGCAAGTTTGTGCCTGCAATGAAGAGGTCATGCTTGCTATCCTTTCTTTTCAGAGCTTCAACGAATACCTTCTCTGCTGCTTCTTATAGCTATACTGATCAACTATCTTGAGATTCAATGTGTTACCAGTTTTACAGTTCATAAGATCATTTATGTTGGAAAAGACTTCTA
>VZTX01021850.1:0-51449 GCA_013400915.1 Pardalotus punctatus | reverse complement strand
TCCATCCATCCGTCCGTCCCTCCGTCCGCCCACCCGCCCCTCCATCCCTCAGCTTCCCACCCGGCGCTCCGCCCGTGCCCCGCAGCCCCGCCGCGGCGGGGGCAGAAAGGGCCAGGGATGTCCCGGATCCGCATTCCCGGACCAGCGCTTCATCCTCAAGTTCTTCTTCATCCAGACTGTTTCCCTGTGCCCTCGGCCCGGCCGGGACTCGGAGCGGGTGGGTGCACTGCCACGCTCCGGGTGTCCCGCCGCCTCCAGCCCCTCCTGATCGCCCTGCCCGGGGTCTCTCCTGGCTCCAGCCCAGCCCTGCCACGCCGGGGGAATGTCAAATGTCACCCGTGCTGCCTCCCCTCAGTGCCTGCTGGTGTCGACCCCCTCCCAGCCACTTCCAGCACTGGCAGGGGTCACCCTTGGCAAGAGGTTTCTTGTTGCTTTTATAGCAAATCAAACGAAAGCAGGAGCTCTTCGGCTGAGAAAGTTGGGGGTGTTCAGTCTGGAGAAGAGAAGCTTCAGGGAGATCTTAGAGACCCTCCCAGTACCTAAATTGGGCTTATAAAAAGGAAAGAGGGCAACTTTTCATATGGGCAGATAGCGTTAGGACAAAGGAAAATGGTTTTAAACTAAAAGCAGAGAGATTTAGGTTGGATATTAGGAAGAAATTCTTCGCCGTGAGGGGGGTGAGGCCCTGGCACAGGCTGCCCAGAGAATCTGCGGCTGCCCCATCCCTGAAAGTGTTCAAGGCCAGGTTGGATGGGGCTTGGAGCAAGCTGGGATGGGGGAAGGCATCCCTGCCCATGGCAGGGGGTTGGAACGAGATGAGCTTTAAGGTTCCTTCCAAACCAAACCTTTGTGTGATTCTATGACTCACTGCAGCATCCCAGTGTTTGTAAAGGATTTGCTCTCATTGGACTGACATCAAAGTTGAAGGGCTCTTTCTTCCCTAAATCTGCCTGGGAAGCAGAAGGGGTCCTTTGGGGCCACTTGCCCTTAGGGACAGATCTCTGCAAAATCCTCCTGTGGCTTTGCAGACTGGGCAGTGGCCAGTGAGGGCAGCTGCTCAGCAAAGGATGGGAATTGAAATGTGTCCAGTGAGCAGCCACTGAGCCAAAAAGTCTTTGCAATAATAAACACTTTAAACTTACAAAGACTTTTTTCCCCACAGTAAATAAATCTGATCTGCATAAAACCATTAATGCTTATTGGATAAAATACATAAAACCATTCCTCAGTCAGATTTCCTCTCCCCAGGGAGTGTTTCATTACTTCCTCCATCTAAGTAGGAAAATCATGAAATCTTACCTGCAAAGGATCATAATTCCAGTGTAAAAGATAAGAAATAGAGGTCTCAGGTCTTTCTGAGGAAAAGGTGGTGTTTTAAACCCTCTCAAGTATTGCCTGAGAGCCTGAGCTGCACCTCTATAAAATGGATGCAATTTTATGAGCCTCCAGTGCTCTGTTTAAAAGACAGGAGTGATCTACACTCTGCTGAGAAAGGGTGACTTGGTTCCCTGGCTCTGGGCAAAGATTTGGAGCTGTGAAGCCTGATCTGATGGTTGTGCATTTTTCCAGGCTGGAGTTAGACCCCTTGGTCTAGCTCCTCCTCCCCCAGGTATTGCAATTTTTTGCCAGGGGAAGGCTTAAAGCTCTTTAAAAATGGAGGGAATTTTCCCCTCCTTTTAAAAAGAGGAGGGAAATCAAGCAAAGGCATTGCCAACTGCTGAGTCCTCCGAGAACAGCAGCCAGTTGTAATTTTGCTGTGAAGAGCAGCAAAGATCCCCCGTGGTGGCAGAGCCAAGCCTGGGTGTAGGCTCCTGCCTTGCCTCCACGTGCTAGGCTGCTGTTTTGGGAATGGCAAGGTCCCTTTCACTCACACAGCTGGTTTGTAGATGTCTGAGCTTCTGTCCTGGGCACCGCCAAGGAGCAGGAACACCAGATCCTCGGAAGAGCACCTTCCCCCAGGAGCACGGGGCTGCCTGTCCTGGGATGAGCTCGCTGCGATCACCGTGTTCCTGTTATACCTTCCAGAACAAAGGCTGATGGCCTTGAGACACCAAACCGCACACTTTATCCAGCAGAAGTTTGTTGAACCCAAAATGTTGGAAATGAACTTGACAAAGATCTGTCCCAGTGAAATGTTTCCCTGGAGACTGAGCAAACAGGGAGTGAGGAGGGCCAAGCAGCTGTGAGGGGTCAGGGCTGGCTGTGGGGAGGGATGGGGCAGCCCCACTGCCATGCTGTGCCCAGCACTGACACCTCCTGGGTCCCCCGAGTCACATGCAGGCAAATTCACTGCTTTTATCTGCCACTGCTGCTTTACTTCCTCCCCACCCCTCCCTCCCGGTCCAGCTGCCTCCTCGTTCTTCTTCAGTGCATCTTTATTCATTATTCCTCTCCAACAGGACTTTCTGTACTGACTAAGCCTTCAATTAGCTTCTAGAATCTGTTTGAGAGCAGTTCAAGTGTTGCAAAGAAATATTTAAATATTCTTGGCTATCAGACTGTGACAAACCTATTTGTGAATAACCACTGCTTTGATTTGCACTTGTTTTAACCTCTGCTTCCAGACGGATGTTTAGTTTGAAATGAAATCCACGGGCAGTGGACTCTCTGCACACTCATACAAATACTCTAAAATCAATCACGTAGAAAATTGCACTTACACAAATAGACCCTTCTGTACACATTTCAGACATAACAGCTGCTGCACCAAAAGAGAGGAACCAAAAGACATTCCCTAAGCCAAACGAAGAAATCTTCAGCAATAATAAACACCTATTATTTAAAAAGCTTTCTCTGTATAAACAAAACTGAAGGCTGAAATTACTGGATCATTAAGACCATAAATATTTTTCACTTCATTCTGTAAGCTGCACAGACAGGCCAGAAGGAGAGCTTCTGGAGAAAAACCACTTTTCTACCTCTCTAGTAATAGTTTCAGTGCAAATAATCAACAACATAGAACTAGATGTAGTTTCTTTGTATTTGTCTGCCATATTAAATTTCTACTATCCTCATAATAGTATAATCTCTAATTCCCAAAATAAAAAATTAGAGTGATGCTTGGTAATCCTCACATTCCTGCAACAGTCTGAATCTCCATTTCATTCAGAGCTCTACTTAATGGTTGATTTCAGGCTGAATTTCATTTTCCCCAGTGTAGCCTCTGCTCTTGTTCTCCCAGACTGAAAAAAAGCACTGAAAATCCCTCTGAGCACCTTCATTGTGCTTTTGTTTGAAACTCAGCAGAATTTATTTGGAAGAATGAAAAGGTGATCCTCCATTCAATTAACTCCTGGGTGTTTCTGAAATGCCAGGAGGAGAGATCGCTGCCACAGCTGGAGGCACAGCCCTGCATGGGACACAGCAGGATCGGAGCAGCTCCAGCACAAATGGGGCTGAAGCAAACAACAAATGGTCCAGAGAGGTGGATTCAGAACATCACAGAGCAGTATTCCCTGGTGACTGCAGTGCTGACAGCAGCGGCTCGTGCCTGGCTTGGGCTGGGAGTTCAGAGGAGTCACTTACTGGTGGGAAATGACTGTAACCACAAGAAATACATCCCATCTTATCCCACACTCTCACTGTGTTCCCTGTTTTCACCATCCATACTAACATCAGGGGAATATATTTCCCTTCCGTGTCTTTTTAGGTCTTTTGGAACTGCTGCTTCACCCCAAATGCTCCTGCATTTGCCTTTTGGGTCTGCTTTCCATGTCCAATGTGTTAACGATGTGGTAGATGCTCCTTCACACCATGCTCTTGTTTTCACACATCAGTCTTGTAAAAAGATCCCGATAAAGATCACATAATCCTCTTCGTTTCCCTTTTCAGACAGCTCCATTTGATGTGTCCAGAGTGTGCTGGAAAAGGAAGAGAGCTAATCCCGCTTGCCTCTACCACACACAGCAGGGAATTCATGGGATTTATGTTCCAGCTCCACTCAAAACTGTGTCCAAAAGGCCCTCTATAGGTTTAAAATGTTATTATTATGCACAGTAACATACTAATAAAATAGTAAAATACATACATGTACAGTAACATGCAGTAACATGCATAACAGACCACGTTGGATGAGGCTCTGAGCAGCCTGGTCTAGTGGAAGGTGTCTCTGCCCATGGCAGGGTGATTGGAACGAGATGATCCCATCCCAGGTTGTTCAAAGCCCTGTCCAACCTGGTCTGGAACACTTCCAGGGATGGGGCGGCCACAGCTCCTCTGGCATAGCCACTGGCAACCAGGGCCTCACTACCCTCACAGGGAAGAATTTTCCCCTCATATCCCATCTAACCCTGCCCTCTGTCTGTTTAAAACCACTCCCCCTTGTCCTGTCACTCCATGCCCATGGTTCCTGCTTGTTTGGTCTCTCGTCTCCAATTAAAGGTGAAGATATTATTGCAGGTCTTGTTAGGTCTGGCCCAATAAATCTACACTGAGCAGAGCTAAAGTGCCTCCCCCAAGCATTTAAGCAGGGTTGTTGCCCTGAGTTAGATGGGAAAGGCACCCCTTGTCCTGTCCTCAGGGGCCTCGGGAGCGCTGGCCAAAAAGGCAATTACACACAATATTCTGCTTCCTTTTAATATATCATTGTGACGGAAGAAGTATGTGCTTTATCTGCTCTTGTATAAACAAAACAATTCTCTTACTTCATCGTATAAGCTTGCAATTATCTTCCTACATTAGATAATTTGAGAAAAGTCTTTTTAAGAACACCTCTCTGTTGTTGTTGCTCTCATTCTTTGACAGGCACATACACTAAACAAACCCACTGAATCTCAGGAATAGAGCTGTGGACCAAGCTGATATCTCCTCATCTGTTTTCTATTATCCCCTCCTTCCCACTGCCCAATATTGTAGATATCTGATACAGTAGGTTTACAGAGCAGGAAGTCACAAGGAGTAGCAATTCAACATTCAGGGAATAATTCAGTGTCACTTATTGATATCGTCCATATATTAAAAATAAAAAAGAGACATAGAAAACAGCTCCCACAAGGCACTTCTAGCTCCCACATGTTCTCATTTTATTCCTTATCCTGCAATTTATCTTCTTACTTTCAGCAAGCCAGCAATGATGTAGAAAACCCCTAAGAAATCTTATTCTGACATATCTTTCTGGGGAGTATTCACTTCCATGCATAGCTGCATAAGCCATGGAAAAGTCTGGGCCATCACTGGAGAGCAAACCACTTGATGAGCAGAGTCTGCAGACCTTAAAACGGATAAAAGCAAGTTTTTTCTGGCCTGCTCCATCTGATTTAAAGGTCTGATAAATGCCCAGCGTCAGCACAGTAATCTGCTGAGGTTGGCCCTAGGCCATGTTGTAATGCAGGAAGAGAGCAAACGTTGGAGAATCCAGAGCCAAATTACAACTGACTGTTATTTTGGGACGCTAAGCTTTGAAATCTGAATTCATTTAGTTTACTATGATATATTGGAACTTCCTTAAAATTAAGAAAAAGAAAAAAAAAGAAAGGAAATAAAACCCCAAACCCAAGATACTCATTAATTCTGGTTAAATGGAACAGGCAGAAGAAAGCACTGCCTGATAAAAAGATACACAAACCCCATTACGTCCGTAGACCATCTCGTAACTGGAGGTGAGCAGCCAGAAGGCTGCTCCTGTTGGCCTGCAGACTCTGGATGAAGTTCAGCTCCCTGAAAATGTGACAAAACTCTGACCTCAAGGCCAGCCTCAAAAAGTCCCTATGTGGCTCAGCACAAAAACTTCAGATTTTCACATTTTACTATGCTAGACCCACCGTGGCAAGGTGGGCACTGCCCACAGGTCATGGGGCCTCTGTACAAGAATCTCTCAGTGCATTTCATGTGTTATTGAAGAAAAGAAAATGAGCCATTAAAGTGTGAAAGTTCCAGCACGTTCCCTACTGTACATTTTCCAACATATTATCCATACCTCTGAAGTAATCCCAAGGATTTATCCAAGCCCTGTGGGTTCTTGCAGTTACGACCATACTAAAAATATTCAGAATCATTAAGTTCAGGGAAGTCAAGAAACTGGAACAACAGAGTGTTTCTCAGGGCTGCATTGCCTTGTTTGAGTCACACCTTAATAAGAAATGCTTCATCTAAAAGAAGAAATAGGGCTTGAAATAATAATGAAAATTTAAAAATTATTGGTATCTATTACATGTAGTATTTGCACGCCACTGATATCCCAGTTCTATAGAGTTATACAAGTGTCCAATAAATGTGTAGATGTGGCCCTGTAGTACTTAGGGACACAGTTTAGTGGTGGGCTTGGCTGGGTTAATGGTTGGAACTGATGATCTTGGGGTCTTTTCCAACCTTAATTATTCTGTTTGATACAGACCTGTGAGTGGAGAGGCCCTGCACGGCTGGGAGGGAGAAAACCGAGCAACCTCCCCTATTGGTTTCTGTAACAGCTTGGAAAGATGTCCCTGGCCTCCTCCACACGGATCCCGATAGGGCTGGACTGTGTAGGTGCACGGGCAGAACAACCCCACTCGATGTGCTCTCCTGCCTGGCATCACATGTTAGCAGCAAAACACCTCCTCAGGCTTTCCTTCAGCTTTGACACTCTGAAGGTGATTCTATACCTCACCAGCTCCTTCATGTCTGGATTTCACCTTTTCCTTCTGCTTCCTCAGGTGGAGACATCCCATGCACCACTGTGTGCTTTGGGGCTGCATGCCAAGCAGAGCTTCCCCCAATCCATGATGCACATGCACCTAGAAACCCCAAAACTATATGGACACGCACTTCTCAATTAGATACTGCAAGTCCATCGTCACCTTGAGGAATTTTAGGGGACATATGCCTTAATTTAGTTGCAGTGGTTTTCTAGTTTCAGCTGAGCAGAAAACATGACGAGGCTAATGATCGTTGGAGGGAATGATTTTATAATATAATCTACAGCACTCACAGAGGCTCCTTGATAAAGGGCCAGGGAGAGCTGGAGTGGTTTGGATCCATTTCCTCACCACTGTGGAGAACGAATGTTGCAGTATGTGTCAGGAGGGCTGAATGGAAAATAATTGCCTTCGTTATGCAAGTTCAATGTACAGACATATGTTCCTGGATAAAACACTTTTACAGCCAGCCAGGTCCATGTCGCTTATTTTCCATAAAATAGGAGGAGCAGCGTTTTCTACAGGTTTCAGTCAACTATTTGAAGCAGGCATGCGCTGATTTGTCCTGTGAAGCACACGCACTTTTCTGAGGCTCACATGCAAGTAGGTTTATGGCTTTTTACAAGAGATGCAGGTGTGGGAATAGGTCTCATAGAGGATGTCTGAACATGCAGCAGGACTTTGGCGTAGCCAAAGCAGTGAGAAACTGGAGACATGGATTTTATAGGAGACACAGCACGTTGTAAAGCAAGACATCTTGGGCTAAATCCAGTTCCTCTTCTTTAGGCAAACTGAGCTCTTGATTTCAATGGGGTTTCTCACTCAGGAAGGGTCAACAAACTCAGCTTTGGGCATTGCCGGGAAGAATCAGAGAAGTGATTTCTTTGGTGTGATGCAATAGAAGTTTGTATTCCCATTAGCCCCAAGTGCCTGGAAATCTGGAATTCAAATGAAGCAAAACCTCACGACAAATAGAGATTTTCTTAAAACCAAAGTAGTTTCCACCACTACTTTTAAAAAGCAGAGTTGCCAGCTACTGAGAAAGTGAGTAAGTGATGCTCTGGCCTGGGAGGGTTCCAGTAGGATTAGTCTGGCAGCTGTAACACAATCAAGACCGACTAATTTCTTCATTATTAGTTTTTGATTCTTCTGAGTCTGCTTTTCACAATGGTTTGGCACTGTCCACACTCATCACTCTCCAACTCCAGTGCTGGCAAGAGAACACATTTGCTTCTTTTATTATAGCACAGGGATGGGCTGATTTACAGCAGGATCCCAGTGTGCCGGCAGAGCCGTGAGGAGTGGGAAGACAACAGCCCCTCCTCCAGCTGCTGCAGGGGAGAAGCTTCATCCATGAGCAGGAACAAATATTTATTAGACGGGCTTTCCAGTCATATGGTCCTAATCCTTGCAGAAATGTGAAACTCCCTGGATGAGGTCATGGTTGTTGAATCTGAGACTCTCCTTTTTTTCTAGAGGCCAGGTCAGGTAGGTGGAAGATGGAGCACACTTATCCCTGCCTGGGGCTGGCCAGGAAAAACCACAGGGGTTTAGGGACATGATGTGCAAATACACAGCCATGAACATGCACAGTGACTTGCTCCAGAGTACATCAGAGCGGCCAACATCGAATTTCCAGCACCAACTCTGGGCACCTGTTGCTCTAGCTTTTCAGAACTTGTCAAAATCCAACTGTCAAACTCCCTAAAAGCTCTTTTAAGCAAAAACCCTTCTCAAAAGGGAAGAAAAGAATATGACAAAATATTTTTTAAAGGTCATTTAAAGGCTCTCTGAGCTGATTACTGCTGGGAAGGCAGTGGCTAAGGTATCTTTGGTTTGCTCATTAGCTTTCACTGGCCTTTGTTGATTTACACTTTAAACTCAAGAACCAGGGAATTCCCTGACCATTTTCCTCCAGTGACTGTTTGAATCTGAAATTGTCCAAATTAGGAATTGTATGTGAATCCTACTGAGGTCTGAGCTCATGGGTCCTGGACAGACCCTTATTATTTTAGCCCAGATGGTACTAAAAAAAGACCATCTCAAAACCATGAGACATCCAATGGTATATTTTAGGAATGCCATGCTTAAGATAATAGTCCAAATAATGTGTCATACTCAGTGAAACAACTTTAAATATGTTGCTCATCAGTACACAATGTATAGCAGCACCATGTCTAGGCATAAGGCTGAACCAAGGGAAAGAACACAACCAACGTATTGTGGGTGGCATTTTCAGCTGGAAGGTTTCCCAAACCTCAGACAAGATGAAATTTGAGTTACTCCCAGAAGAACCTGACAGCCAAGTAGTCAAGGAGATTGTAAAGGCAGATCAAGTCCCTTATTTTGGGCCAGACTTCAGCTGTGCAATTTTCTGTAAGACTGAGGGATTTCTGAACATGGCTGAGCCAGAGCAGCCCCTTTACCTGCAGCCAAGCTCAGGCCTCCCACAGACCAGGTAAGTCCCAACCACCAGATCTGGCTTTGGGAAATCTCTCTTTCTCTGCTAGTTTTTTCTGTGAAGATGAAACCAACAGTCAAAACCTCTGGGTCCCCATGTCTCTCCCCTAGGTCTGCAGCAGTGGGAGGACTCCCACGCTTGTCTCAGGTCAGCAGTGGGGTCTGCTGGGGTCGGGCTGTGGAGCAGATGCACAAGGTCCAAAGGCAGGGTCACAGGCTGAGCCTCAAATGTACTCACAAAATCTGGGTGAGAGTTTGTAGCGGGATGCAGTCTGGGGTGCAGCTCAAGCTCTGCAGGGCAGACATCCCTGAGCCCCACACACAGTCCAAGAGGGGAAGGTGGCTGGGGAGCCGGTGAGGGAGAGTCCCTGGGCATCCACTACCCCGCAGAAACCCACAGCCTGTGGGTCTGAGCGTGTTTCGCTTTCGGCACATTGTAGTCAACTCCAATAAATAACCAGAGAAGGGAAAAGCAGGAGAAAGCGGTTGATGCTGCAGAATGAGGTTGTTTGCCCTCTTCCCTGAGCAGGTTCTTTATTTATTTCACATGTGGGAAGAATCAGCTCTAGGATCTTCAGTTTTCTCCTTCTACCTCATTCTCTTCGAATCCATCAGCCAGGGAAGATTAGCAGTGTCACAGGAACCAGACCTTTCTGCTAAATCCCTTCCAGATGTCCAGAGCCACAAACATGTCAGTTATTGACAAGAGCCTAATGACAAGTGGCTCCCTGTTCATTAGTGATGGCTACTGTTTCCTGGCAGAAAAGCTTTTTCTGCCCTGCCTGCAAAAGAGGGTTTTGAAGGGCGAGTTTTTTCTTCCTTGCCCAGAAGCAGGTCTGCTGTGTGATGGCTCCTGAGGACATCCCCATCCCAGCAGTGCTGGGAGCTGCCCCAGGCTCTCCCAGCGCTGCTGCTGCCGCACTGGCACAGGACACCACATGGCACAGGCACTCCAGGATCTTCAGAGAGGAAACAAGGGGCAGGTCTGTCTCCAGCCAGTGGGGTTTGACAGCTCCAGGCCGTCAGGTTCTCCAGAAGTTTTAGACAGGCATCATCTGTGTTGGCATTGCCAGCCCTAGAGAGCCAGGGACAAACTCGAGCAGGCACCGAGGCCAGGATGGGTTTGGAGAGAACGGGCAGGCAGGAGGGTTGGCTGGGAGCAGTTCAGGATAGGAGAGGGGGAAATAATCTGATTTCTTCCACGCAAGCAAGGAGAGCTGTGTGGTGGCGTCCCTGCCTTGCTAATGGAGAAGGCTGGGAGTTCTGTGCTTAGGGGCTCTCTCAGGCACAGGATGCAATGGAATTTTGGTTCCAAGCCTGGCTGCCCCACCCTTTCCTTTGTCCAAAGACAAGTCACTGCCTTCTTGACCTGTTGCAATACATTACATTTCATAACTTTCTTCAATTGCATTTTGATCAATTTGTGATTGCTGTGTTGGATTTCTCTTATACCCCACCTCCACACAAGCTCAAGAGGTACTTTGCCAAGCTAAATTATCCTCAAAAAAATGAATACTATCCATTGTGGAGATTCCTTAAGGTTATATTTTCCCCTCCTTTCATCTCAGTTAATGGATAGAATGTTAAAGGTGCAGCTGGCCAGGAAGGGCTGTTCCTTCCATGGAAAGTGCCAGTATCCTTGCAGGGATGGGCAAGCAGGATGGACTGATGCAACATCCTTTGCCATGCTCCCAGCCTCAGCACCGCAAGGAAATGCTATCCAGCAGCTCATCCCACCTTGGCACAGAGACTGCAGTGAAATGCCAAGCCAGAACTTGTGCTGAAGACTCTCAGAACTGCTCCTTTAGTGCAGCTGCTTATTAACATGACCCTACTTGGGGAGATTTCTTCCTTTATCCTTTGAATTACAAAAACCATTCCAAAACTTGATCCCCATGAAGACTGGGCATTGTGTCAGCTTCAAGAAGCTGAAAATAGTGATGGGTTCTTCGCAGTGAACAGAAAAACCCACTTGGAGTCTGTCATTTGGATTTATGAATATGAAGTCTGCTCTTTTGACATAATCTTCCTGATTTATGCTTGTGGTTTCTGCACACAGTTTCCATTAAAATTAATGTAAGTCATCTGAGCAAATCTCTCCCAGGTTGACAGAACAAAATGTTCAACTCCTGGAGATTTATTCCTTGTTTATGGGGTTCAAAGCCAACCTGTGCAGGACCCAGCCCTGTGTTGGAGCTCAACAGGACCCTCAGTGACCGGGTACAAGGTGCCTGATGTGGACACCCAAAGCACCAGGGAAGGCTGGCAAACACCTCTGGACATTGCTCCTGAGTGCAGCCCCAGAGCAAGCACCAGATAAACCAGATTTGCCAGATAAACCAAAAAATCAGCCCTTGCTCACCTCTTTGTGCTACAGAGATGTCATGGGCTGAGATGTTCTCCCTGGTGCAAAACCACCTTCACCATCAACATCACTTCCACAGCAATGTACCCTAAATGGGGGAAGCAGAAAATAGAGCAACTCAGCAAACTATGAGGTTTGGTTGCAAAACAGCACAACCGTGTGCTGTAAAAGAACACGCAGATATCTCCCCAGAGACATTAGTGCCTCATTTTAAGTCAAATCCAGTAGTTTTGCAGAGGATAACTCACATCACATCTATTTGAAAAGCAGCTGGAGGCTGAACCTTTCCCAGATTTACGTCAGCCGGGGGAGCCCAATATGGTCAGCATTGCTTGGAACCAATCCCCCAAATTTCCCCAGGCAAAACCACCAGAAGATGTGTCTGTGTGACAGAGAGCCCACTCTGTGGGCTGACTCAGCTCATCGCCTCTCACAGAGCTCCCAGTGATGATTTATTTCCTTTTTCCTCCCCTGCTATCAGATCCTTGTCCCTAGGAGAGGACCACTAGCTCTCTCCAAAGCAAGACCTCAGAGGTTGGGTACTTCATGTCTTCCCTGAGGAAATTTGGGGAAACCTGTCACCCAGAGCCCTTTTCCTCCTCTCCCCACCAGGAAAGTGGGTTTGCTTTCCATCCCCCTGCCTTTTCCCATTCTCCCTGTTCCCTTCCCCAATGCCATGGGGAATTGCCTCTCATAGAAACTGTTTATTAAAGCAAATGGATAGAAAGCAAATCTCATCAAAACCCCAGAAACCTTCAAAACTGGGGTCTCTTGTGCTGATATAACAGCATGTCTCCTTTCCCTCAGGCCCTGTGCATCCCTAAGTCTGCACCCACCAGACCTGCTACCAAATGCCTCCCAGTTCCTCTCTCCTGTCCACCTCAGGCTGCTCCCACCTCCTCCTCTCCCTCCCACAGCTCATCTCAGTGATGGAGACCTCAGAGCCTGACTGCAACTCTCCTGAGATGCAGATAAATACAGTAAAAAGGACAAGTGTCACCTTATTCCTCCCCCACAAAGGATAAAACCACACAATTTTTTTCCAGTAAGTGATATGGTTGGTCCAGAGCACACAGGAGCCCCCAGGCACTGGTTCCAGTCTGGGGAGTGAGGTGCGATAGAAACACAGACATTGAGGGGAAAGGGAGATAGGTGAAACCAGGGAGCAGAGAAAAAGTTTAGTTTTGACACTTGTAACGGTGGTTATCAATTTTCCAGTAAGTTTATACTGCTCTCAGCCAAAATAGTCATTGCAAAAAAATGGCATTATGAGCCCTTGAGGGTTTGCATGAAGTGTTTATGTCAGACCATTAGTGTGTGGGGAGTCCTGCAGTGGCTGTGATTGCTCCATGGCCTGGGGACAGCCTGCAAATGGGGACCACTGTCACCAGGAACAGCAGCCCTGGGTGGCCCTGACCACAGCCCCCCTGACTGGCACCACACCTCAGCACGTGCCCAGCACTGAGCACAGGGCTGATAACATCCACCAGGCAAGGGTTTTAGGATTATTTGGTTCTAGTAAGAAGAGCCTTGATTAATGGATTAATGAACAACTGCATTAAATAAATGCCAATTATTATTTTTAACAGTGATTAATTAAATAATTTTTCTCCCTAAAGTTTGGAAGGCTGTAAGTAACCTAAAGGAAAAAGAAAGATATGGGGAAATACTGATTTTAGTAGGAGGATAAGTCCAATGCTATCTAAGTACTGAATTTAAACCAAAAATCAGAGAAGGAAGCTGGGTCCATACCTGCCATGGCCAATTTATTTCTCATTGCTCTGGTTTCCCTGCTATCCTTCCCTCCCTTGCCTTTTACAGAGCGCACACTGCGCTATTGTCCCGTAAAAGCCTTAGTTCAGCAAATGAGAAACATATTGCAGAGTCTGACAGACTCCCAGGCAATGATTCATCCAGGCTGCTACCTACAGAAGGCTCCTGGCTGCCATCGGGGGCTCCTCTGCCTTCCCAGCCGCCAGCGGAGGTGTGGAGGGGACCAGGGGCTGCGGCTCTGGGCGTCACCTGTGGGAGGATGAACTCATCAGCAAGAGCAGGGAGAGGATCCAGGGGAAAACATCACAGCTGCTTATTGCTGTGCAACATCTGGAATTCACCTATCGCGTCAAATTGTCACCTGCAAGCGCCGGCCAGACCCGTGCTCTCCGTGCTCAGCAGAGTGTAAATCCCGGTGTAATCCGGGCACTAATGAGCCATGGGGTGGGGATGCCTCACTGCTGCTCTCCGGTCCGCACTGATGATAGCTGAGTACCTGGCCCAAGCGCTGCATTAGGCCCTTGGGCATCTTCACCGAGGGTTTTCCATATTTTTCAAGTTGGAATTTGACTTTCCTGTTTTGTCTGCCCACTGGGAAATGTCTGGCACTAACGTTAGTTGTTGGTTCTATTGCCTCATGGCCTGCTCAGTCTGTAAAAAGCAGAAAAGAAGGAAGAAAGGGTCCTTCCCATTTAAAGGAAAAAAAGAAAAGAAAGGCAGAGTGGGGGGAAGAAAACTCAAAAGCATTGAAATAGTGAAATCTAGTCTTTAAGAAAGTCATCAAGAAAATTCCCTGCCAAGTCAGAGTTCTGATTTCTCTTTATCAAGAAAAAAACCCCTATTTCTCTTCCTTCCAAAGTCTATCGCATTTTTTCAGAATAAAAAGCAAATGAAGAGCCTAATGTGAGGAATTTGAGCTAATGTTATAAATGCTGTAAGCACTTAAATAATTAGAGACCTTCATTGGCATTACATGAAGATAAATGATTCCATACAGTCCAAAGCTGAACCATGCTCCTGCTAAGTACCTTAGTCTTAACTGTAGGAATATAGAAATATCATATATAAATCTCCATCATCTTTTCATGATGAAAAATGAAGTGCAGTTGGTTTTGAAGATCAATGGAGTAGCTGTTTCCTTCTTATTTTATTATGCAAGCATGCCACGCAGGAATTTGGACAGCAAGTGATTCATGAAGCCTAAAAAATACATTTATTTTCATTAGAGTAATAAGCAGGATTTTTGATCAGTGATAAGGCATTATTTGTTCATATATATACACATGCATATGTCTTTTCAACGTGTTACCATAAATCATGTGAAAACAGAGCAGATGTTCTGTACTGGTGGGGTTGTCGTGCCTGGCTTGTGCTTTCCTGGGAGCTGACCCACAGCGGGCTCAGCAGAACATGCCTGGTGGATAAAGTAACAGTGCTACTGGAAAAGAACATTTATACATGGGGCTAACCTGGCTTTTGAAACACAAGAGGTGACTTGTCTGCTTCGTCAGCTCTTAGATGAGTCAGGCTGTACGCAGATGGTTTCATTAGAAGAATATTTTCCAGTAATTGGTCATTTGTAATGGTCTGCACATCCGGAGGACAGGTTTCCTCAGCCATTTCCTGGCCCAAGCACAGGGATGCAGTGAACCACGGTCGAGTTTGAAACACTGCTGGACCCAAAAGATGAGTAGCCAGAACAGAATGAGTTAAAAATGACTGGTCAGAAAAAGGTTTACAAAAACTCCTGAGGTTTCCATCTTTCTTTCTCATGGGGAGCTGCACATTGTGTGAAAACTGGTCCTATTTATCCCTGCTGTGCCCAAGCCAAAGGATTTGTGTATCCGCATCCCAAACAGGCAGCCTGAGGGAAGATCTAAATAACTGTTTTTCTGAATAAACTGTTTAAATTCTGCTCGGCTCACTGCCCATATTTCTAAGGACAGCACAGTGACTGCTACAAAGACGTATTGCTTTGCCATCCGTGTTTCCCTACAGCAGGGGTTATAGGGACTAAAATAATGATTCTCTCTATAGATACATAACAATTTGTAAGAAACTGAGGATTAATGCAGCAAAATCCTCAGGAGCAGTAAACAAAATACAGAAACAAATGCACCTTTAAGCACCATCAGTAAGACTACAGCACAAAGCAATTTCAGAAATATTGATCACTTATAATACACATTTCTTAGGTTTTTCCAGTCTAGAGTTAATCTGCCATCACAGCTTCCATGTTTGAAAAAATTATCAAGAAAACACCGTAACTGGGCATTTGTGAGGAACTGGGCACAGCAGGAGACAAACAGAGAGGTCAAATACAAAGATTTATGTATAGAAAGAGAAGTAAATGGGCAAAAGATGGGCAAACAAATGGGTCACACAGGGGCAGCCCCTCCGCTTGCCAGTTTGACTCTTGGCAACATTTCCAGCAACATTTCCTACATATTTGGGGATCTTACCTCATGTGAATCTGGGCATGTCAAGAGCACATTCCTGCGAGGTGGAGGGGGCAGAGGGACACCCCACCACAGCGGCACTCGCGGCACTGGGAGAGGCAAATCTGCCAAGGTGAGGCAGGACCGCAAGAGAACCGTGGCAGAATTTGCAATACCCCTGCAAATATTTTCCACATCCCAGAGCAGAAAGTCAGCAGTGAATGAAAAATTAGAAGTGTCCCATGTGGATGTGTTTTTTTTAAAAACAAAAAACAAACCCAAACCCACTAGTTTCTCTGCCGTGCTTGCCAAGGGGCAGCTCTAATTCATCCCCTTGGCCATCTCTGTTGAATTTTCCTCCCTGAAATTTGCTAAACAGCAGGATTCCCATGGTTACCACAGCCTGCTGTTGGTAGAACTCAAACCCGCTGTGCACATTTGCTGGGGGCACAGACACGAGCACCCAGAGCAGTGGGTGGAGCTGAGACCCTCCACGAGCCCTGCTGGGGGCACAGAGGGGCTGCCAGGCACTGACCCTGGCCAGAGGTGATGGGGAGAGCGTGCTCTGTCCTGGCTCCTCCTTGCTCTGGGATGGAGATGATGCAGCCACCTCCTATGGATTTAAACATTTGGCAAGGCCACAGGGCTGTGCCCTGGGTCCCTGCTCTGGGATTACCCCTCGTTCATGCACCAGAATCTCCAGCTAAGGCACCAGCACAGCCCAGGGTGGCCAGCTGCCAGCATCCAAATATTTTCCCCCATCTTTTTTTTTTTTGGCATATGCATATATAAACAAACACAGACATATTGCATCAGTGGAGGGTTCATAAGAGAGAATTGCTACGTTGGATTCAGACTTTTAAAAAAACAAAACAAACCAATGCAATAATTATTTTCCACCAAGAGATCATATATTTTCCTACTTTTGATGTCTAATAAGCTAATTTCAATCAAGAGGCGGTATAATTTCCTGGTTTTGAAGTCTAATAAGTAAATTGCATGGAAACCTTCATAAAGCAGAGAACTCATTAATAAATGTATAGTCTCTTTGTCCAAGACTTCCAACTTTAAATCAAACACACAACAACCAGATGTTTTTCACATTACTGCATTTCAAGATTTTACTGGAAGTGATCTCATCATACATACTTAATGTAGGTATCCAACTGTGCATGTTATTCGTATCACGAATCAGACCTTGCAGCTTTAGGACACTGTGTGGCAAACACAGCTATTGTTTAAAGTGGATAAAATTTATGCTAAGCTTGCCACAGGGAGATGAAGGAGCCCAAAGTGGATGCAATATGCTGATTTTGATGAGTGTCAGAAGTGAGGAAATTATATCACTCAAATGTTTGAACTTATTGTTAGGAAACACTGAGCCACTGTTTCTGGAAAAGATATTGAATTTAGCCAATCTAGTAAATCAAAGACTTTTCTGTTTTTCTTTGAAGTAGAAAATTAACTGCAAATGCAAAAAAATTGAGACCAGGACAAAGTTGAAACAAGATGTATTTTTTTCAAGGAGAATAAAAATGAAGGCTCACTTGAAAGGGGAGGGGAGGTGGAATAACTTTTCAGTAGGAAAATATTGCTTCATCATTTCTGAAGAACATATATACAGCTAGGTTGGGATTTGAACTGCTTGCTAGGAAGCACGTCGAGCTGGGGGAACAACATTTCCTTCCCTGAAGGGATGCAGAGCACAGGATGAAGCTCAGCTTGCGTGCCATGGCTTCAGCTTGCTGTGGTCATTAGGGAAATACCCTAATGGAGTAATGGACTGAATACCCTATTGGAAGCACCCACTGTGGAATCATATTAATTGGTCACCTCCTAATTGCCAGCAAGAGCTGGCTGGAAGCTTTCCAGGACTGTTTATCATCACAGCAGAGCAGTGGGCAGCCGTTTGCCCTAGGCAAGCTCACACGTCCTGTTTGTTGTAGGAGAGCCTGAGCAACTCCACTTCTCTTCCCTGTCTGATTAAGATTTTGACTTTACTCAAGACCATAAGAAATGTCACAGGAAGGTTTCTCAGGGGACTTTGTACTCTTTTTAGTTCCTTTTTTTCCATTGGAAATTTTCTGAAACAGAGTTGCTGAGTCCCCCACCCACCATGTCTCCATCTCGAACTGAGGAGCCACTGGAGGCCAGGAAGAAGGAAGACAAAGAGGAATGGCTTTAACTGCCAGAGGGAAGGGTTAGATCAGATACTAGGAAGAAATTCTTCCCTGTGAGGGTGTTGAGGCACTGGCACAAGTTTTTCAGAAAAGCTGTGGCTCTCCCATCCCTGGAAGTGTTCAAGGCCATGTTGGATGAGTTGGAGCATCCTGGTCTGGTGGAAGGTGTCCCTGCCTTTGGCAGAGGTGTTGGAACAAGATGAGCTTTAAGGTCTCTTCTAACCCAAACCATTCCATGATTTAATTTGAGAAATAGGTGAAAGGACCTCATCTTGCCCTCCATATCAGTTCATCCCAACCTGCCCTGACACCACCCTCCTACAGAGATCCTGTTCTCCTCTGCTACTGCCTTCCAGGCCATCCTCAACAGCAAATGGGGGGCTCTCAGCCCTTCCACAAAGAAATTACCTCCAGAAATGAAAATGCTGGCCCTTCACATGGGTCAGCTTTGACCCACAGCACAAGTAATGGGGAAGCTGGAATACTGACCAGCATTTGGCTGGTTTCCTCTTTGAGAGATGCGGGAAGTTTACCCAATTTTTCAGACCATTCATCAGGAAAGGGAATTACTCATTTTCTCTTTCCACCAGGAGAACAGTGACAAGGAGCTGCTGAATTTGTGCCTCTTACTTACAGCCAAATCATCTGACCCCACCACATCTGAGGAGGTTCAATGGAAGCTTTCCAAGCCTGGTGTAAAAACAAGGATCATTTTGGCACCTATAAACACAAAGAAATGTCACATTTAAATGAGGGACTTTAGAGAAATAATAGGCTTTTCAAACACATTAGCAAGCCCTTTAGTGATGTTTAGAGACAGCTCAGAAAAAAATAGATCAATCAAACAGCCATAAGCAGGAGAGCACCTGGTCCCAGGCTGTACCCAGAGCGGAGCTGATGTCCTTGGCATGGCCCTAAGATGTCAGTGGGAGCAGCAGGTCTGAATATGGAGGCTGAACTGCTCAGTGTGGCTTCTGCAAGAATTAGATCACTCTTTGGCTCTCATTAGATCCATGCACACGGCTGCTACAGCAGCCAGGCAGTGAGGGGGCTCTGCCTGGGTGCACCAGCACATGCAGCAGTGTCCAGACTCTCTCTTGGCTCTCTCTGCCTTTGCAGGAGGAAAAAATTTGGTGCATTGCTCACAACACATGCACTGATATCCCATCAATAATCTTTGCAAGATCTGTAGCTCATTATGAAGAAAATATGGAGTGGAATTTGGAGGCTGAATCCAATTAGGCTGCACTGAGTTGCCATGTTCCAGGTTTTAAAGAGACCACAAAAGCCCCACCCCACTGGAGATGTACAGTTTACATGCTGGGTGTTCAAAGAGCAGATTTTGCAAACCCACTGATCATTTCTGCAGCAGTCCTCATTATCCCCATGCCAATTCCTGTCAATCATAACTGGCACTGTGAAATAAATAAGCCCCCAGACTGCTGCAAAGGGGTTGGGAACCTTCTGGGGACTTGGCACTCATGTCACACTGCTTGCCAGTGGGGGAACTTGGCACAGAAGCCCTTTGCTATGAGAATGTCAAGGCCTTGATCAACACAGCCTGCAGCATCAAACCCTGGTCTGTAATCCAGGGAAATTATCCTGTGCCCCTTCTCACCAGGCGCCAGCACACAGAGGCTGCAGCCTGCCTGGGCGAGCGTGTGGTGAGGCTGCCCAGCTCTCACCAGGGCTGCTCCTGCCTGACCAGGGCAAATGGCCTGCAGGCTCTTTGCAGGACCAGTGTTTGGGGTTTTTTGTTCCTTTGTTCTTCTTCTTTCTTTTCCTTTAATTTCAAAAAGCATGGAACCAGACTTTGCTGACCAAAACCTGACCCCCGGCAGTTCTGTGGCACAGTTGGGCTGGCCCTTGGTGGCAGAGGGATTATTCACAACTGGTTGTTATAAGGATCATAACCAAGCGACTTCTGAACCCAGAATCACAAGGGAGGATTTCATCACTGTGGTATCAGGCTCCTCCTGCCCAACTGTGCATATTGCATGGACACTTTTTATTCAGAGGGAAAAATCTCACATCACTCTATAGAGACACTGGAAGGAGCAGCCTTGGAGACCTGGGAAAGGTTTTGTATTTGATTTAAAGGAGAGCTGATTTTGCACAGTGTTTGTATTTTGAAAGCAGGAGTCTAAAGGTTGAAATGATCCACTGGCTAACGCTCTCCCGTGGCACCTGTGATACTGAGAACTGGTAACGTGAGGAAAGCAACATCCTGCCCTCACTAAAGACACTGGAACAGCACACCCCAAAAAGTATTACAAAATTGTGACAGCCCCGACACAATTTGACAGATAAAAGCTTCATAAAAACATATAAGATTAAATATAAGAGGACTCTTATAAACCTCCCACCTGTTGCCTGTTGACAAAGCTTTCACACAGTTGGATATCCAAGTGTTTGCTGAATGGACTACAACACTGCTGTATTTTTCTCTAAGATTAAGTAGGGTTTGTTTTGTTTTTTTTGTTATAGGCATTAAACAACTTCAGTTTTCAGGAAGCAAAAGGGCCTTGCAATCAAACAAAAAAAGGATAAAGAGAAGTGAGGGAAGAAGACAACCTTTCCTAAAAGCTGGCTCTGCAGACAGAAAAAGCCACTGCACCCTCTGCTGGAGCCTGGTGGGGGGACTCCTCGAGACTGACTTCAGGCAATCTGCACACATTATGTGCTGTCCTGTACAAGAGAAATTAATTTTTCCTGACAATGTCTTTCCAGTTGTACAGCACAGATGAAAGCACAACACGGCTCAAAGCAGCTCTCATCCCAATTAGGGATGAACAGTGGTGCAAATTGTGCTCCAGACAGCAGGAATTATAAAGTCGGTGTCAGCCACAACTACAAGTGAATTGGGCAGCAGACAAGTTTGCTTCCAGCAGTAATTAAAATTAAACATCTTTTTAGCCTGAGTATCCAAAGGGGCTCCGGGACAGCCTTGCAGCAGCATCCAGGAGCAGATGGGGGAGATCCAACACTACTGGTTTGGGAACATCTGGGTCAGAAATGCTGGAGAAGAGCCAGGCGTCCCTTGCTGCTGGGGAGCACCCAGGGTCAGCTGAAACAGCCCAGGGCACCCTCCACACTGGAGCAGGTTTTGGGGATCCTCAGCCCTGCGTGAGCTGACCACATCCCACTGCTCTTGGTGGGACATGGCCAAATTCTGAGGGGCAAGAGAGCAAAGCAGAGGCATCATCCAGCCCCAGAGCTGGAAAACCATGGCCTGAGATAGAGCACTCCTAATTTCCCTAACAAACTATTACTCCATGAGGTTTTCTAGAGCCACAAGTCTCCCCCATTTCACAATATGAGCAACTAATCTAAAGCTGTGTGTCCAAGAAGGACCTTGCAAACAAGCAGGGATTTCTTATGAGAGCTGCAGGAGCATGCAGACTACCTGCAGACAATTTATAATTTCCTAAAAGGGGAAAAAACCTGCCCTAGCTCTCATTGCATCAAAGCACCAAATCCTAGGGATGTTTTAATTGATCCTCACATACCAGTGGACGGAAACTCTCAGCAGGAAAGACTGTTTTCAGAGAGAAGTCATACAGGAAAGTTATCAGCACAAGGGCAATAAAAATATAGGGAATGAATTGTGAATTTAATGACACAAGGAGGAGTTATTTACAAACTCTGTCATAATGGTGCAGTGTAGTAATCAAACGTGGAGTACATATTCAGCAGCAGGGTGCTGATACCAGTGGAAGTGGCATTTAAGGTACCACAAAGCAGCTGTGACCCCTCAAATGTATCAAGGGAGACCCTACTCATGTCCTCAGCTCTGAGGGATTGTTGTCCACAAGAAAGATTTGCTGCTGGATACTCACTGGCAATTTAAAATTAAATGGGATGTATTTTCTAGGATTAATTTTTAATTAAACTAGAATTTGGGTGACTTCAGTAATCCACTCTGGCTCCAGCATTGTGGCTCTGCCGTAGAATGTCTCCTCACCCAGAGCAGCCTGGGCTCATTTTCTGGCTTGTCAGCACAACCACATCACTCCTCTCCACGGCTCCCCCCTGTTATGTCAAACATGTCCATTTGTCTCCATCTCAAGGCTCCTCACAGCTCATCCCAGCCCTGGTCTTCTCCCACGTGCTGTCAAACCATCAACACCCACCTCCCATCTGCCAGCACCGCTCACCTCCAGAGCCCAAGGCAAACTCCAGCCAGTCCCCTGCTTGGCTGCCCGCAGGAGAGCTCCTTTCACCATCCAGGGATCCTCCTCATGCACAAGAACTCTTCTCCACCACCCAAAACCCCTCCTCGGCTCTCCCCTGGAATTTTGCTCCTCCATGACTTGCATGGAAAAGCCAGCTGAGCCCATCCCCTGGTGCGGGCCACTGTGGAGTCCCTGCTGCTCTCTCCCTCCGGTGGGTTCAGCCCATCAGTCCCCTCACTCTGGGCTCAGGTCTCCTTCAGTGTGGCTTTCACACAGCCCTGCCCACGAGGGACCCGTGATGGGGACAATCAGCCACGGCCATGGAGCGGTGAATCACCGGACACACAAACAGGACAACAAATGCCACGCAAAATTCCAACTTCTGGGCTTTTCTTTGCTGTGTGACTGACAGCTCAACAATGCCTTCCCTCCATTATCTTAGTAAGGGACTTTTGTGTAAAACAAACAAATTCAAGCTCTTGAGGCAGCTGTGCTGCACAGCTGGATCCATGAGCCCCAAACAGCCTCAGGCAAGGCCCTGTGGATGGAAGCAGCTCCTTCTGCTTGCCTCCACTCTGGGAAAATCAGGCATGAGCAATGGAAGTAGGTAAGAGAAATGACATTTAGACAGATATCTACATTTCAGCGGTATCAGACTTTTCTACTGTGAATACTAATGCAAGCTGCTCTTTCTTCTTCATGCCTGCAATCCAGGCCCAGTCCTCTCCCAGGGAAAGGCTTGGGCAGAGGAAGGGAGAGAGGCTTCACCATAACAAACATTTAAACAAATGGTTAATCTTCCCTGGATCAGGACCATAGACCTTGGGAGGGATTACTTGACCTGGAGTCAGCAACTTTCTCCACCAACACTAAAAATACCCCTGAATGAGCCGTGGAAATGTGATAGCTTAAATACTTAGCAGCACTTCAGGCTAGACAGTGGTTTATAATTATATGGTTTCCGTTCAGAGACCTGCCAAGAGGCCATTCCCACACAGTCTGTATTTTAGTGAGGACAGGGCTCTGCCAGCCCAAAGGTGAGGGGAAAGGTGGTATCTGCCTTTGCCTATCAGCAAAACCAGCTCCACTGCAGCACCACGTTTCTGTCTGCAGCTTTTCAAAATCCACCAACAGCTTCTCTTAAAGGGTAAAAAAATCTGCTGGACACAAAAGGGTAGCAGTCTCCACAATAGCTGTATGAGTTGTTTTTATAGCCTTCTTTATGTGTTTTCATAATTAGAAATCCAGTGTATTGCAGTTCTCCACCCTGCTAATGCTGAAGCGCTGAGAAGTTGTTTGTGGACTGATCCCAGAAGCTGAGGCACCTGGACAGGGGAGATTTGGGATCCTGGGCAACACAAAACCTCTTTGAGGATTTTGATTTAAACTATTCGAGGTGAGATAAATATCTCTTCTTTCTTCCAAATGAAAGCAAAGGTGCCAGAGCACCACCTTGGATGGCAGGAGGTGCAGGGATAAACAGATGTTGAAATGAAGGAAAAGAAAGGCAACTTTTCCATTTTGCCCACAAACCTCTGCTATTAGCAGACACCAGATCATTCCTTCATGTTCCCAGAGGAGACAAGGGACTCATTCTGCACTACACATCCCTTCCTCAGCACACACAAAGCAGAAAGGGGGAGAAAAAAGGATCCCAGGGCCTCTGAGCAGCCCAGGGCTGCACATCCCAGTGGGCAGATGCTGACAAATATCCCCATAAAGCCCAAGACAGGGGCTGAGCACCCCTTAACCAGGGAAGGAGCAGTACAGGTGCCAAATATGTACATATATATATATATATATACAACAGAGACATTTCATCTCCACCTCTACACAGCCACAAGGCACACCTTGGGGCTGATGCTCCACAGAAGGACATGGGGCTGTGCCGCTCATCCCTGCCATGCTGATGGGGACCCAGGGCCCCAAAGAAATTTCCTTCTGCAAGAACCAACAGCCAGCTCTGCACAGAAAACTGCAGGATTTTAAACTGCTGATGGACCAAATTCTCAGTGGGGTGCAGAGGGTCCCAAATGGCCCTTGCCTGGGTTTTGGGGGGAATCTCATGGGACAGCCAGGGCAGCACTGGGGAGACAAGTGCAACGTCAGGGTTACACACGGCAATTCCGTTGCTCACATTGACTAATAATAAACCACTCTGTGTTGCTGCAGACTGGAGCAAGGCTTTTTGAAGAACCACAAACCCCTTCATTTCTACAGGCAGAATGTTTCTAAACTATTTCCTGTGAAAGTCTGCAGTAAAGTCTCTTTCTAAATTACACTCATTAGTTAAATTGGGTTTCATTACCACCCTTTCCCTCAGAGCCCATTACACAAGTTGGATGCTGCATTTCAGGAATCTATTACATGCTAACAGCAATGTTTCCTTTAAAAATTATTTTGAAAATACTTTTTTATGTTAAAGGATGTCCTGTTTTTTTGAAGGTCCAAGGGGTTATCAGAGAAGGGAAGGCAATTGAAAAAAGCTGCCTTTGGACACCACAGTACCCTCTAAAATGCCCCTATAGTTCATCCAAATTATTATTTTTATAAGCATAATAAACAGAAACAATAAGTTATTATCCCCATGTACAGCTTTTGGGTTTTTTTTACTAATTCAGGCCCTCTTTTTTTCCTTTGCAGCTTCTAGGAAATAGAAGCAACACAACTCAGAGGGAAAGTGTGCTGGCACATGGGATTACAGCTTGTCATCTCATATGGTTCATGAGGCATTTGTCACCATCAAGAAAAAAAAATAACGAAAAGTAAGACATTGATAATAGGCATCTGCAGTGCTATGCCTCAAGGCTTATTCCCTGTAAGTAAATTAGAATCTTACAAAACCTGGATATTTCCAAAACCTGAGATTCAGGAAGGCAAATCAGCCTCTTTCCCCCACTGCAATCCACCCATACCCATGGATTTCCCTCTCTTTGAGTCTCTATTGAAGCACATTGAGGTCTGTCAGGTTGTACTGACCGGTGAACAGGAGAAAAGAAGGATCTTGTCTGTTGGGTCAAAGGCCAGAACAGGCTCTGAGTTTTCAGACACCTGTGTTACCAAAAGAGCTTTTTTAGCATAAGTTGGGAGTTCACAGCCCTCAGAGCATTGCCAACCACTTTGGTCATGCCTTGGTACTGGGTAAACAGAAAGGAAACAATTACAGCTATTTGCATCCCTTCCAGAGCAGGGGAAAACAACTCTCCTATAGCTAAGTGACAGGCTGAGTCAAACACTTCCTCCTTAATGAAAACTTTATTAGATCTCAGCATGGTTACGATTTTGGAAATTGCTTTTCGAGAGTTTTATGAGTTTTAGAGCTAGAATTTAATGCCATTGTCTTTTAAATTTAATCCTACTTGAATTACAATTAATTTGATAGCTCTGTGGTGCTCACTTGTGTATGAACAGTTCACCATTTTGCTATTTATTCACCCCTTTGCAAGCAAGGCACCCACCCTGCCTGGTGTGACCCCCAAATACAGAGCACTGGGCATTCCTGCACCACAGGGTGTCTGCAAAGCCTACACAGCTGCAGTGTTTGGGGCTTTTTTCTGATTTTTTCCCCCATCAGACACACAGGCTATCTAGGCTCTGCAGGCACAGCTAAAGAGAGCTGCCTGTGCCTCACACACATCTTCCCCCTTGCCCAGCTTCTCCCAGCACAACGTGAGATGAGGAAAAATCCATCCTGCCCCACTTACCTCCCACATCTCCTGCCCAGTGAAAGACCCTTCCCTGCCTGCATCACACAGACCCCACCCTCGCTTTGCTCCCCTTGTCCTGCTCTCTCTCTCCCACACTCCTGCCATCAATGCAAAATTAAGTAATCACCAATCACGGCCAGGTGTCTGCAAGCAGTTTTTCTGCAAATTAAAAAACAAATCCCACCTTTGGATCCAGGTAGAAACAAACAAAATGTGAAGAAATCGGTTGTAATCTGCATTGCTCCAGGCCTTGGGATGTTGCTCAGACACAGAACAAGGCTGTCACCCCATGAACCGCAGAGAAGGTGAATAAAACATCCACTGCTCTTGCGGAGCTCACACAAAACCATCACGAACCTCTCTTTACTTCCCTGATCTCTGTCTCAGGGTATAATGCAAAATGTCAGCAAGTAATTTGTTTTTTTCTGTGTTTAATTCACTCAATGTAGAAACTTTTCATCTCAGTCAGCAAAATCAAAACGAAGCCAACCATTTTTCCAGAGGGGTGCCAGGAGCTGTGTCTTGCAGACCTTCCTCATCTCCCCCACCAGTGGCAGCCAGGCAGAAGTTTATTAAAAGACTCCAGAGAAACCCAACTGCAGCCTGGAAATCCAGATTTCCAGAGCTTTTAACCTCAATTTCTCAGTGTGGCACAAGAGCTGGTGCACGTTTTCTGCAGTCCAGTGTGTTGGTGAGCGCCTTCCCTGGGGACAGGACAGAAGTCGGCTGTGGTGGCTGCTCTGCTGTGGGTCACAGGAGTGTCAGAGGTGTCCTGGGCTGGTGACCTTGTCACTGTGTTTGAAGGATGCCCTTGAACCTGGTGGGTTCCCCTGTGGCATCTCACCATGGTGTGTTCACCTCCACAGCTCTAAATGGAGTGTGCAACAAGAAATTGAGAATATTTGGCCCTCAGGCTATTTATTAACAGCATTAGGAAAAAAACACTCATTTTCTGAGATTCTGAGGGGCATACAAAATTACTTCACTCATTCTTTTCTCCTCTTTGATCTCTCTAACAAAATTTGTAATTAACAAAATTAATTTGGGATGATGCAACGTTATCTGGCTTGGTTTAGCTGAGCCCTGGGCACAAGATACACTGCACAGAAGCAGCTGCTGTAATTTTTTTCCTACATACACTGTCTAAACATATTGTTTCAAAATTCTACTGTCAAATAGATTTTCCCATCTTTATGTATGACATCTGACAGGCAGAAAAACAGTACACCAAGAGTGTTTGTTCTTGAAGAAAAAATCACACAGGGATCAAAATGGGAGAGCAGAGTGTGGGAAGACAGCTGGGGCTTAAAACCCCTCATGTAACAGGACCAGCACAGCACCCCTCCGTGTCTTGCTGATCCTCAGGGTGTTGTCTGGGGCTGAAACACCTCAGCTGGTCTCCAGCAGGCTCTGGAGCCAACTCCAGCCCAGCATCAGCTGGTCAAGAACTGTGAAAAAATTTTGTTGAAGAAATAAAGTTGATGGAATGAGCAAGAATCAGCTGAGGCATAGATTACTAACAGCAGGCCCGATTTCTTAAGAACCTTTTACTTGAAGAGCAGTACAGAGTGTCCAGAGATGTTTCTGCATTTAATGTAATAATAATCTTCGACTTCACAAATACACAATTCATTAAAATAAATGGAGACTACCTAAAACCTGGGCTCTTTTACTTAAGGGAAGGTGTTAGAGATTTCCTGCACCCTTTCACATCAGACCTCCAGTGCCAGGAGATAATTTTCCCTTCCTCTTCCCAGAGCCCAAAGGGGATGGTGTCTGCTGAGCTCTTCACACACAGAAATAACTGTCAACTCTTTACTTCTTCTTAAAGCATTGTTGCTAAATCTCTTATAATTTTATTGTCATTTGTATTTTGCTGCTGGGTGTTACAACTTTGCCAGGCTTTGAAACCATGTCACAGGAGGAAGTTTCTCCCCCTCTCTCTTCTGTGTTAACAGGATTCTGTGTGAAGATATTTTACACCAAACCTACCTAGCAGAGTGGCCCCACAGGAAGGGAGTGAAAATCAGTGTCCTGGTGCCCATGTAAAGGGTGTCTGAGGACTTACATCCCATGGTCATAACCAGAACTGTGCCTTTAGAGATCCTGTCCCAAGCTGTAAGCAGGAGCCCGCACATCAGGGTGAAACCTCCAGCCCCCAGCTTTTCAGGCATTGCTTGGGCATAGGTGGTCAGCCCAGCAGAGTGGAAACCACTGAGCCTCAACCACTTGTTCCACATCGAAACTATCCATGAACAAAATGCTGGTGGTTACCTGAGCAAGAGCAGACTCGGAGTAAGGCACAAACCTGCTTGAAAGCTGTTCCCATATCCTGCCCATCATGGTTCTCTTGGATGGGGGTTGATGCAGGGGAGGGACAGAGGATGGTGGCAGGAGATGGATCCTCAATGCTCAGCAGCCTGAACTCTGCTGCAGCTCACTCCTCTTGGACTTTGCTGCTTTCTTTCAGCCAAAAAAGATTTCTTTAATAAGCCAGAAATTTCACTTGTGCTTAAACATGGAAAATCACATTATTAAAGGGCTGCTTCACTACAAATTGCTTTGAATTTCTTTGGTGCTGTCATAGAGTTTGGGCTGGGTTCTGCTTTTTTAAGGCAGCTAGGGAGAAAAAACCTGAGTAAAGCTGAAACCCAAATCTTCCCCGGGGCCCATCACCAAGGCCATAAAACAACGTTGATGAAGTAACTCATTCCTTTTCCCCAGACTCCTGCCTCAGGATTGCCTTGGCACACCCAGGTTTCTTTTTGTCCAAGTGAGGCATTTCTTTCCATTAGTAAATCAGCTGAAGACTTTCCCAGGACAAGAAGCTCTTGTTAACAGGACAGGGCTTCTCAGCCAAGGCTGCCAACAAGCTACTGGGAGTGTCGAGGGCTAAAGTGCTCTGCAAGTGCTGCAGGCTCTGCTCCTGCCCTGGAGAAGCAGGGAAGCCTCTTCTGTGGGGGCTGTGTATGTCCTGGCAGCAGGTTTGTTTATTCTAACTACAGAAAGGTATTTGCTGCACCTGTGAGAGGTGCTTGACCTGCTGTGTCCCATTCATCCTCCCCAGGAACCACTTTCATTTTGTTATGAATGAAAAATCAGCGTGTCCACATAAATATTCAGCCCCACCTGCAAAGGCAGATAGCGACCAAACAGTGAAGGCAAGTCAGTACAACTGAGCTGTGAAAATTTGTTGTCAAAAAAAACCCCAAGACTTTTCCTTCTTTTGATTATATTTCAGCAAAAGTCTCCAGTGTTCTCCAGGTTGACAATTTAAAAAACATTTTTATCATGAAGCTGGTTGCCCTCAGGAAAGGAAAACTCCCACTAAGTTTCATTTGTCTAAAATTCCAGGGTCTAACACAGTTATCAACATATTTGAAAAGAGAAGATCCCACTCAAGCTCCCACCTCTCCAGGCAAACCCTAATGGGAACTGAGCTGACTTTTGTGACTGAACGGGTTCTGAGCCTCCGGCAACATCCCAGCTTTGCTCCTCCACAAGTAACATTTTCACCTGTACATTAACAACCACAGCTCAGCACTTTTCCAGTGTGTCCCACAGACAGGTTTCACAAACAATTTCAGGGATCCATTATTTAATCAGAGTTTTCCCAGCAGCACAGGGATGTTCCTGCTTAAAACCTTCCAGTTTTAGCTGGGGCTTTCACCCAGTAGCAGAGGAGAACAAATATCAGGATTTCTATTTCTATTTCTATTTCAGGATACAGACCAGTTGGGGCAAACAGTATAAGTAAATCCAGTTTTATCTTCTTAGTCTATTAAAAATTAACTGGGTCTAGAGGAAGGGAAAGCACAATGTGTAGCTGGCTCTGGGAGGGAAATAAAGAGCTGGTAAAATACACAGTTTTAGAAATATTTAAGGTGAAGGGAAAGGGTGCTGGGGGAAGAAACAGGCACAATGAGGCTTTTGAGGGCAGAGCTAGCAAACAGCCATGCTGAATTGCTTTTTTTTTCTGCACCAGCTCTGCAGAGATTCTTTTCCTCCCATCCCTTTTATTTTATAAATTTGTATCACAAGGTCCCAGACTAACCACCTAAAGTTGCAACCCAGATCTATGCTATGTCCTTCTGTTTCCTCAAGCCTTAAAGGGCTTTTGGAGGAGTCAGCCAAAGCTTTGTCCTCCCCAGGAGACAGAACATAGGTAGCAAAGAGATATTTTGATTTCTTTGATCCTCCCTGCTGAAACCAGCCTACCTCAGGCTTAGGTATGTTTGTAAATAAGGGCAAAACAGAGACGGAGCCTTCGATCAGAATTGTGCAGTATCACAGCTTCAGCTTCGTCTTCAGCTCACCCTTAGCACAGAAGGAGGGCAGGATGCTCGCACCTCGCACAGCCCGAGAGCTCCTCAACACGGCCGGCCCAGCCTCCCGTTTGCTGGTCACGGAGCGCAGCCTGCTGCCTTCCCAGCAGAACTGCGACCCCAGCAGAACTGCGATCCCAGCAGAGCTGCGATCCCAGCAGAACTGCGATCCCAGCAGAGCTGCGATCCCAGCAGAACTGCGATCCCAGCAGAGCTGCCTTCCCAGCAGAACTGCGATCCCAGCAGAACTGCGATCCCAGCAGAACTGCCATCCCAGCAGAACTGCGATCCCAGCAGAACTGCGATCCCAGCAGAACTGCGACCCCAGCAGAGCTGCGATCCCAGCAGAACTGCGATCCCAGCAGAACTGCGACCCCAGCCGTGTGCACGGGCTCCGCGAATCGCGGGGGAAATTCCCCTCATTTCGATGAGCAGAAGCTGGCAGGATTAGCCAGTGCCATTTGTTTTACCTTGCGCCCGCTGGATTTTCACCACAAAAAGCCTGCGCTGCAAGTGGCGCGAGTAAATTCTTGCGCAGCTGGGTAAGTTTCTACTGACATAAAAGGGGAAAAATGGGGACCTCAAACCGCAAGCAAGAGAAAAGGATCAGCATTTCCCAATTTAACCCACCGGGCTCCTCTCCATCTCCGCGCTGCTCCCCAGCACAGGGCAGGAAATGGGGCAAGTGCAGCTCCCGGGACTGCAATGCCAGAGCTGCTCCGTATCCTTCTGTTAGCAGGCACTGAGTGGCCAATTCCTGTCTTTCACAACTGCACCTACCAACTGTTAAATGAACATCTCGATTGCCCAACACAGGAATCCCTCCACCTTCCGTTCTGGGCTTCCTCATGCCCGAGGTGAGAGGTCTGCACCTGTCAGCTCACCCAGGAAAGATGGGGAATGCACTGAGACATCTCAACTGCATCATCCTACACTTGAAAGCTGTTTTATTAAGAGTGCTTTACCAGAAGTGCATTGGATATATTGCAGTTGCAATGCCATTTTGATGTTTTTCAAAGAACAGAGCAAGATACAATGCTGTTAGGATCTCTTATAGAGAAGAAATAAAAATAAATGTGCACAGTTATGAGCAATTTGCATCAGCCCTGCACACAGGGGAGATGGGGAAAAAATTGCAAATTACAGGCAGCTTAGAGCTGTTTTACAAAGCAACAGACTGCAAAACAGGACTCCAGGAAAAGCTTCTTCAGTGTCTCTGCACCTGTAACACCTTCCTTTCTCATGCCTACCAGCGTGGATGGCTTTACACTAAGCCTCTTCTTCTTTGCAGAGTGGATTGAAGTGCTGCAATTCTTTCTTCGGTACAATTTGGAGAATGTGAGTTCACAGGAGTCTATAAAAATCAGTAGCTTTTCAAGGCAGGTCTGCCCCAGGCTAAAGTTTTCTAATGAGGTATTTAAAACTCTCCTACTGCAAACTGAAATAAATCAGAAATAAAATCTGGTTGAGAGAGATCATTACTGCAGAAATCCCACTGGACACCCCTCAGCTGGGAATGCCCAGGCATCCCCTGAAAAAGTCTTTATTTTTAAATGGTTTTGATTGCAGTAGGAAAAAAGCTTCCAGCAGCCAGTACGGAGCTAGCCAAGCTCAGAAACACTTCACTACCTCTCTGCTACGAAATCTTCATTAAAAATGCCACCCATACCACCTCCCCTGCTGACTCCTGCTGTTAAGGAGAGCTGAGGGGGTTTGCAGAGAGCTTGTGTCAAATAAAGGAGAATAAGCAATGAAGGTGGTTTCTGGCAAGGATCACACAAAGCCACCCACTCCATCTTTCAGTTCAGGGATAAGCAGCATCCCCAAATTCTGAATACCCACTGAGGGCTCTTACCAGGATGTCATAACATTTATCAGCCAAGACTCCATTATACTGAGCAAATTAGAACCAAAATCCTCATCCAAACTGGACTGAAGGGACATAATTTTATATAAATATCTGTTTGGTGGTTAAGAGTGTGGAAACCACCAGTTCTTCCTGGCAGGATGGGGAAGAAAGCAGCAGGGATAAAACCAGCCAAACCACTTGTCATAACCCCAGGGAGGGCTAAAATTTTGTTTGGGGATTAAATATTGGCTGTAAAGAAGAGCTTGGAAACACAAGTGAAAAATTTGTCTCCAACTGCTTGTTCCATGGAGGTTTTCAGAAAACATAACATACAGATACTTTTGCAAACTAGAAGTGGGGCAGAGTTTTATTTTATTCTTCTCTGAATAAAATCTGCAGGACTTCCAGAGGTTTCTGTAACTTGAAATATCAGATAGTTTATGTGAAAGCACCATGACTCATTTAAATTTCATTTTATCCAAGACATGCCTGTAAAGAAAATCTACTGCTTTTCTGTAAGTAGTGCAGAAAAATCAAACTGAAGGATTACAAGAGACACAAAGGAGTCTGCTTTATAGCACAATAGCTGAAACCAAGAAGGTACTAAAGGCATCACTTTAAAACCTAGAATTATTGAACTCCAGGTCAGTTTTGCCCAGGCAACTTGGGTTTGCAACTGTTGTTTCAGAACTTGAAGATGTTTCAATAACTATTATTAAATACTGTCAAAAAATGCTGTCAGAAAACTGTTTCAGTGAAGAAACTTCATGGATTTAAGTGAAATAATTGACAATTTCAGCTGAACCAAGAAAAGAGATGCTTCAATGCAAAAGCATCTGTATTTCTTAGCCTAAGTGAACGCTCATGCACCACAAACCAATTCCTGTGTTCTCGGTCACAAAGCTCTGGTGGGCACAAACATCGAGGAAGGAATGAGCAGCAAAGGACAAACTGCTTATCTTCACTCTGGAGCTTTGCCCACCTTCCCCTTCCAGCTCAATCCTCTGAACCCTATTTTTGTTTCCTACCATTTTTGGCCTAAATGGACCCTTACTTCAGGATGGGGAAGAAAAGGTGTTAAGAAACAGCTCAACCAGAGTTTCCTGAAACGTGGGGTTGTCATTTCCATCAGTTGCTGTGTGCTAAGAGCCCAGTTATTCTATCCATCTTTCCCAACAGCTCTAACAACTGTTAGATCCTGTAGACATCCACAGTGCCCACTATGGCAATACCACCTTGTAATACTTTGCTGGAGACGGATTGGCCAAGACAACAGACTTGGGCTTTTGAAAACACATAAATACCCTGGCTGGCCACTGTTCAACGTCTTTGACTGGATCAAAGAACACGGGTGACACGGCCCCAAAATGCCAGCTCTCAGTCTGGTCACTCTGGTCAGCTTGGTGTCCACTGGTGAGTTGTGATTTCTGTAATGCAGCTGGGCTTGACTGGGTTTAGGAAGACAATAATGAATTATTGAAATTCACTAGAGCATAAATAATGCTGAGGTTTTTTCCCTCTAGTTTTATGAAGAGTGATGGTAATGGGGACAGTTATGACTATTATAAAATATGGAATTAGATGTACATTAAGAGTCATATATTGAAGCATTTGAAAGTTTCATGAAGAATCTTAGAATCATTAAGGTTGGAAAAGATCTCAAGGATCAAGTCCAACCATCAACCCAGCACCATTAGAAAGTAAACATAGTTTACTTCAAAAACTATTTTTAAAAATCTTTATCTATAGCTTTGCATTGGTTTTAGTGTATATACCTTAAAGCAAAACATCAAGAAAAAATGGATCAAGTCTATAGATCAGGTTGTGTAATGTCCTTTTACCTACAGTTTCTGACATTACAAACTCCTTTGAGCTCATGTCTTTCTCTTTAAACAGCCTATTTTGTACCTTAACACTTTCTGTTGCACTGGACCAAGAACATGGTTGAATTTTTCTCGTTTTTCCTCTTTTCCATGTGAAGTTTTCACCAAGCAGCTGGATGCACACCCACCCCAACAACAGCACAGACACTGGGCACCGATCTGCAGCGGGAATCCCACCAACCAGATCCGGGGCTGCGACAGATACGGCTGCGGGAGTTTCGGTGCTGACAGGTGACACAGCAGAGCCTGGGCATGGGGTCCACGTTGCTTTCCTAAATTAAATGTTCAGGCAGGAGAAAGAGTACAGTTCAACAGGGCTGACAGTCAGAATGAAAGAATACTGTTGTTTGCAGGGACCTCTTACTCATTTTTGGGATTTTCCTTGGCAATCTCACAGAAGCACAGTGATACCACTGCTGATAACAGATGCAGAACTGTTACATGAGTTACAGACAGAGTAAACGAAATGGAAGTATTTCTAGGATTTGTGTCATTTATCCTTGCTGCTTATACAACAGAAATTTAACTAACATTCAGCATCAGCTTACAGGAAGCTGAATAGATTCATTTCCACAAACTAAAAGTCTGTCAGCATTATTGTCTTTAAGTAGGGACCTCATAAAACAACAGGTTATATTTCTCTGGAAAAGTGCTTTTATGTGTAGAATGACTCCTGCATTTTCCTGTCATCTCCATTCCCCAGGCTCTATAAATGTCCATCTTCATCATGCAACTTCCGAATTTCTAAATGAGAAAATGCCAAACATAAGATTCTATTTTACATGGGCACAAATGCATTTTGGGATAGAAAAATGGTACTTTTCTCTAACAGTTTGAAATACCCCATGAACTTGGAAAAATTAAAAATAAGCTTAAATTTGAAATTTCATCCCACTCTAAAGAAGGTCAGAGTAACGTGAACAATTTGCAACAAAAAAAAAAAAAAAGGACAGTTCAAACCAGCTACTTCTGTCCAATTTCATTGCAGCTAAAAAAGTTTTATCAGACAAGCTTCAGTTATCATCCTGCATTAAGTGACCAATTGATACATCACATTAACCCTGAGAAATGTCCCTAATTATGCATTTCTGCCTCCAGGCACAGTGGCAAAGAGAAGCACATGGGTGTAGATGTCATCTGCTCTGATGGAGCCACGGTGTATGCTCCTTTCAGCGGGCACCTCTCGGGACCCATCCGATTCTTCCATAATGGAAACGCCATCGATGATGGAGTCCAAATCAGGGGATCAGGCAAGTAATTAACAGGAGGTGTGCTGTGAGGCATGCACAAGGAATCGCTTCATTGACTTGAGTGAGGTTTCTGTGGTTCTTCAGTTCAAGCACAGTATTGACTACTCTCACACCCTCTCTAGCAAGCTGAAATATTGGAAGACAAGCACCAGCAGGATGTAATCCTTCCCTATGCTTATTTTTGGAGAGGAGGGAAGAAGGGAGTTGAAAAACAAGTAGCAGGAAAATAACAACCCTAAATAAAAAAATAGGAAACAGTAAAAATAAAGCACCGGAAATAAGTCCTCAGTTTTGCTGTGAGGATGTTTTCCTGTCCCTGTTTCCTAACTCCCTTTTTTCCTTTTTGCCCTGGAAAATACAGTAATTTTGATTTCACCGTTGTTGGTACCTTGCCTACATTTCTGCTTCATCCTTACAGTCTCCAGTAAGAGGCTGGCAGGGAATGCTTCTTGCTCACCCCAGGAGCAGACGAAGCTGATGTTTCCTGACCTCGCTTCCTCTCCCGTCTCTCCCAGGTTACTGTGTGAAGCTTGTCTGCATTCACCCCTTCAAGTACCACGGCCAAATCCGCAGAGGGCAACAACTCGGGAAAATGCTGCCAATGCAAAAAGTATTTCCTGGCATTATTTCTCATATCCACGTTGAGAACTGTGACCACTCTGATCCTACTCATCTGCTTACGCCTGGTAAAAAACCCAAACAACAAAAAAGCAACTCAGAACAAGGGCAGATTTGCACTCTAGGACCTGTGATACTTTTTTTTAATTTTTGTATTTAAAGCATTTTTCTTCTATGAAATAACCCTAATCTACAAACATTACCATCTAGCTTAAGTCTACATTCTATTTACATTTCCTAAAGGATGACAAATTTTGTGGAGGAAAATCCAGCTACCCACATGGGATGTAATGTCAGTATGTTCTCACCAAACTGTAAATCAAACGTAGTAGCTGCAAACATGCAATACTTAATTTAAAAGTTAATTTGGATGTGCTGTTTTTGTGTTTCTAAGATGTTCCACCACTGCCACAACAAGACAGGCGCTGGGCCACAGTGTGTGCTGGGAATCCGAGCAATGAGATAAGAGGCTGTGATAAGTACGGCTGTGGATACTACGGAGCTCCAAGGTAATAATTGGAACACATAAGGTTTTGTTGTACTTCCACTGAAATTAGAGTTGAACTCTGTTTAGATCACCTAAGAATTACAGATTTGAAAGTTTAGATTGGACATGAGGAAACTTTTAGGCTGCTCATATTGTTTATAACACCTCATTGCTTGGAGCTTTTTATCAGACTAAGCCACATCTGACCTGACCTAGTGTTGGCAACACTCCCAACTCAAGTAGAAGGTTGGACTGGATGTCCTTCACACAACCAAACTTTCTGTGGTTTTATTTAAAGACCTGGAAGAAAGGCTTTTTTCTCCAGCTTTAATAGGTCATCCACCCTACATGGCATTACGCCACCTACATCAAAAAATCGTTGCAGACTCTTCAGCTAGTTTACTGACACTATTTCTGCCCTAACAACCCATTTCCAGATCTCACCATGTGCTGCCTGATCTCCCCATTACACTGAGCCTGACCAGAGGTTTCCATAATGCTGTGTTTGTTTTCAGACGCAATGGCAAAGGGAAGCACCGGGCAGTGGATGTGATTTGTGCCGATGGGGCAACTGTGTACGCTCCCTTCTCTGGTCAGCTCTCTGGGCCTGTGAAATTCTTCCACAATGGAAATGCCATTGATGATGGAGTCCAAATCAGAGGATCAGGTAAACAGCTATCTTTCATCTAAAACTTTTTTGTCCTGAGGTCATACAGGATGCATTACCTTGCAGTTGGCCAAGTAGTTCATCCACGTTTTCTTCTATCCACTTGTGTGCAGAACATTTTGCTACAGTGTAAAAAACTGAGTTCTGTAGAATGTCTTCAAGCTCTTCCCTTCCCTAAGGCAGGAATTCCCACCTCCTTCCTGCCTTCCATCTTCCCTCTTCTACCAAGCCTATGACTCCAACCACCACCTATTTTTTATGACCACAGTGCCTTTGCTATTTTGGTATTTCCACTGTTGCTATCTCAGTGGAAAGGACAAGACAGAAACTGTCAATATTTCTGAAACACAGCTAATACAGAAGGACAAATGCTTTATCAGTCATCTGATGTTTTCCCTCCTTTTTTTTTCCACCAGGATTCTGTGTAAAACTACTCTGTATCCACCCCATAAGATACAATGGTGCAATTTCCAAGGGCCAAGTCCTTGGGAGAATGTTGCCAATGCAAAGAGTATTTCCTGGGATCACATCTCATATTCACATTGAGAACTGCGATCACTCAGATCCTACAAGCAATCTTGAAAGAGGAAAAGGGCAAAGAGATTGAAATGGAAAGGCAGTAAATTCCAAATAAATCCATCTCAGCATCCAAAGTTGTCTTTTCTTCCCATGCACAACAGTTTATACTATCACCTATTCAATACTTTTAACCTCACACAAGCAGTATCTGTTGGAAGGAAAAAGGCATTCCCAAGAGGAAAAAAATATTTGAGTTTTTGTTGGAATTTGCATTTACCAGAGAATCAGGAAATTAGCAGTGACTAGCTATAAGCTTTCCCAAAGTCTGAAAAATCAGCTGAAATGCAAAATGCTCACTCCCTCCTGTGACAGAGAATCCCTCCTGCATTCCTGTCAGCTTCTCCCCCAAGCACCAGCTGGCCTCACTTGTTCAGATCAGGGAGCAGAACAAATGCTCCAAAAAGTGCATCAAAAATCCCAATATTCATTAATGCAGGCCTATTTAACTGGAAGCTTGGAGCTGGAGCAAGCTGACATTCAACAGCTGGACTTGATGACCTTAAAGGTCTTTTCCAACCTCAGCAGTTCTGATTCGTGGCTTCACAGAAAAGCTGCTTTACTGATGGGGACTGAGAAAGGGACAATATCCAAAAAAGCATTTTAAGAGTTTCCCCCTGACCTGTAACTGTCACCATTTGATACATACACTAACACTGCTCTGTTGGCTGGAGAGACATGGAGGACTCCAAGACTTACCCAACACCCACAAGCTTTGTCCATGCTCCATTATAGCGTTTGCATGTCAGAAATCCTCAGGTTTTGGGCACACACATGAAATGACAATGACTAATTTGTCATTCTGCAGCGTCTCCCAAGGTTTGTCACAGACACGGCTTCTAGTGGGACAGAACCCTAACAGGACAGAGTGCAACAGATGGATGAGTCTAGTATCAGTGCATGGATTAAACCACTTTATTACATTTTCATTTAAAGCAAGCCACACATCTTAAACCAAATACTGTTTGGAAATGTTTCATTTTTGTGTTTAAATGATAATCCCCTGAATTATGGAAATGCTCAGCTCACAGGCTCTACTAACCAGTCAGATACTTTGCTGTGCAACAGGCAATAAAGCATTAATGACTCAGATCTGGGTGTTCCCTTAAAGCCTTGGGCTTCCAGCTGGGAACAAGTGTGTCCAAGCAAAGGGTGGTTTAACCCTTTAGCTGTTATTTGTGGAAGTGGAGAAGAAACTCACATATTTTCTGATATGAATGCACTGGTTTTGGCTGGGGTAGTTAATTTTCTTCATAGGAGCTAGAATGGAGCTGTTTTGGATTTGTACTGGAAACAGCATTGATAACACGGGGATGTTTTTGCTCATAGAGTCCAGGCCTGCTCTGCTTCTTGTCCTGCCCCACCACCGAGGAGGCTGAGGGTGCACAGTCTGGGAGGTGACAGGGACAGGAAAGCTGAGCCCAGCTGACCCAAGGGACATTCCATACCGTATGACATCAGGCTCAGCAAATAAAGCCAGGGGAAGGTTTATGTGTGACGGAGCCCTGCTTTCCAGGAGATGGCTGATGGAAGTTGTGAATGAACTCCCTGTTCTGGGGTTGCCTGCATGTGTGGCTCTTACTTTACCTATTAAACCAATCAGGAATTTTCTCACTTTTACCTGCCAATTCTCTCCCCCATCCCCCTGGCTGTGAGGGGCTCAGCTGCCAGCCAGGGTTAAACCATGACAGTAACAAACACCACCAGCAAATTTTTGTAGACTTCTCATTATCAGTAGGAAGATAGAACAAGTATGGCATCAAAATCATTACAGCAAAATTTATATACAATGCATTTGAGTTTACAGTGTGCAAAATGTTAACACAAAAATACATACTCTAATTTACATCAACTCACCATGCCTTTCCCCTTTTAAGAAAATAAATATAATACAATCTTTCTCAAAAAACAATTAATAGCAAACAAGTATTAAACAGTCCTGATTTAAATATTTCAGGATTACCTCCAGCAAGCCTTTCTCTAGAAATCAGGGCTTACACAAAGCTCTGTGAGATACAGGCAAGATTACTACAGTCCATTTTGGCCTCTAAGTGACAAATTTAAGTGCTCTAAATACTTGATTCCAAGTAGAAATGGATCAAAGACAACTGTACTGCATTTGATCTTTCCTTCTTACTAGCCACATTTATGAAATCCTTTGTATTTCTCAGTAATGAAAGCACGGAACAGCATTCAGACATCAGTCTTTGATTATGGAGACTTGACCCCAAATCCAAAGCTATTTCTTATTGTCCTGACAGTTTCCAAAGCGCTTTATTACTCACTCAAGCAATCGATCTAGATCCAAACTTTTAAAATTAGTAATTTTAACAAAGTCTCTTTCCCATCCTCTCTATGCATAAGACAAAAACAACATACTGTACAATGCATTCTCTAGTTTCTGTAATCTGACAAAATTACTTAAAGTGCAATATAAAATTGGAAAGATTTTGTAAGCATAAGCTTATTGACATTCTAATATACTGCTATGAATTTAAGCTAGATTGTATCTGATTAACCTGGGTTAGTGTATTTTATTATACAAGCTTTTACAATTCAAACAGGAAGAATTTAAAAAAAAAAACTATATAAAACATCATGACAAATAATACTGTACTCAAAGTTCTATCCAGCTTTCCACAGATAAATTTCCTAAAGGAAAATAGTTTCTCTATCCTTTTTCTGACTAGATCAGAAAGACTAAAAAAAGACATGGGAAAAAAAACCCAAAACCACTTTAAAGTAAATGGAACATTTAAACTGAAGCTCAGAGAAGCCCAGGTTCACTGAAGTTTGAAGCACCTGTAAACCACAGATGTACTTTCAGAACCGTTAAGTACACTTAAATCTATTTTCTAGCTCAATACACAACTAATATTGTAGAGTGTTTTGCTGTTATTCTACTAGAGGTTCTCAAGGAAGAAAAATTCTAATCTGGAAGAAAGTTTTCACATTTAATTTTTAAATTTTTTATTTGCATAGAAAGCAACACCCCGATTCTACCATTTTATCCAGAAACACAGAGAATTTACCATGTTGGCATCATATCAGGAAACCACATTCTTCCAAGGTGTTTGGAGACTTCCAGATGAAGCCGATCTAAGCTGTAATCACTGTCTGGAATCAGCACCTCCTCCATTATGGAAAGCTGAGTAAGCCTGCCCCCACACATCTTTACAAATTCAATAAAACCTCTGCAGGTGACTTCACACTCCCCCAGCCCCATGGCTGTTAAGTTCTTACAGCGCTCAGCAATCTGGATGAGTTCATCATCCAAAGGTTGAAGTCCATTGGCGCACACGACCAGCTCGATCAGCCTGGGGCAGTTCATGCCAATGCGACCCAACATCGCCTTGCTCACTGCACGACCGAAGTACAGGTGTGTAACAGGTGTTTCCTCTCTGAAGAAAGCATCAAATTCATCTTCATACAAGAAGAAATACATCACAATGTTGACTTTTGGGGAGTGTTTAACAAGAGCATCCCAGCTTTGCTTTTTAATGGTGTGAAATTGAACCTGTCCGGGATTTTCACTCACGACATCAATGCGAAGGTGTTCGAGATCAACGTGTTTTTCACTTGAAAGAGCCAGCAGCAGTTCATCACTTAATATGTAGTAGTTCAAAGCCAGTTCCTTAAGTCCATGACACTGATCAGCCACACAAAGAATGCCTGACAAAAAAAAAAAAAATTTACTGTGTAAAATGAAAAGTGAATATAAGCACTGTTGTTTGCTGTAAAGTTCAAGCAAGCAATGATTCTACTGGCTTGAGTTTTCATGCTTATATCCAAATCCCAGGAAATACTGAAGCTCTAGTATCCACAATCTTTTACAGGGTTTTGGCCATTAACACTTGACAGTAAAAGACACAAGTCACATTCATCTTGGATCTGCATCTCTTCCTCTTTGCCCCTCCCTCTGCAGAATATCCTCAACTTTGAAGAAGCAACTGAAATCAGGTCAGATTCAGCTGAAGTTGCCACCATTCCCTTCCCTAATAGTCATTCCTTCAACTTCCATCTAAACTATTTAAATCACCATCAGACACATAGTTTAACAGTTAGAACCTTCCATGAATTAAGACCTAAATAACGCAACTCTTTGTAATCTGCTGGAATATGAAGTACCCAGATTAAGTCACCTTTTGTAGACTTCACAAAGGAATACAGGAATAGATCAGACCCAGACTCCCTTTCCCTAGCATTAAGGCTTCAACCTTCTGAACTTTCAGCAAGGATGTATTTTGAAGGGAGTGAGCCCATCACCAACCAATGAGGAAGTTCATGGTCCCACATCTGGACACACGAGGGCACTCCAGAAACGGCCAACACTCAGTCTCACACCACAGGTCTGTGAAATGTGTACACACTCACAGCACCTTGCAAAACAATTACTGACAACTGTGTTAATCTCCTTTATCCCACCAAGCAGTAGCTGATCCATGGAGCAGGGATTTTGTATGTTCCCACAGAACACCAGTTAGTTAAGTTTACAAAGCTGCACACATTAAGGGGCACATATTTGGTTACTCTTGCACAGTAAAGCAATGAACATCATGTCCTCTGAACATGTGTGAAAGGCTTGTACTAATTCTGGAGGCTTTTTGTCCTCAAGGCCTATCATCAGAGGTAGCAAAGCAGCTGGAGAGAATGTAAAAAATTCCCCAGGATTCCAGAAGATGCAGTCAAGTAAGCAGCACCCTCACCTTCATCAATCCAACTCATTCACTAACAACAACCACCTTCTTCTTCACCTTCTAACTGCCCAAACTCAAGACTAAGTCAATTATGATGTTTTACAACTCCATTTTTCACAGACGTTCACTACTCACCAGCAGGTGAAACATGAGGACAGCTGCTCATTTTCAGCAGTTTTAAAGTATCACTGTTGTTAGCAACAAGAACCTTCAAGGAGGGATCATCAAGTGGTGTGTCATCTATCTTGATTGATGATAATGACTTGGAGTTTACAAAAACTACTGTCAGTGCTGATGCAAAATGAGCCTATTTGGAGAAGTTGAAGGAGGGAAAAAATTCTGATGAAAAGATGGACAGAACTTCAGTGTTTTAACCTCACATTCTATACACATAGAAAGTACAAAAATAAACACCTCCCAGGCATCCCCTTTTTCATGTAACAAAAAAAGGTTTATTTGAACATGGAGGATCTTTGTTTAAAAACATGATGCTCAATGCGACAAAAGTTAACCTTACACTCTTTGTTTAACTCATCTCCTCTGATTTATCATTTCACTGTAATACAGTGACAAATACAGGGATAAGTGGACACAGCGATGAGCCTGAAGGATCTAGAAAAAAGATCTGCAGAAAGATCTGCTGCAGAAAAAAAGAAGTGGCCTTTACTTTTAACAGAAAGTAACTCTTCTGTTACTACAAAGTAACTAGAGACTGTTCTATAAAAACTACCATCAACAGAAAAACAGAACATTAAGAAAGCTAAAGTGGTTCAGGAGTGAATATGCAAATTACAGTTTGTAGAACCTTACCTTAGAGACATTCATGAAGCTTGGTTTTGCTGTAGAGATCAAACCCAGTGTCTTGATAGAACAGTTCACCAACTGAGAAAGGATGTCACAGGCTGCTTCTGCTGACTCAGTACTACTATCAACCTATAAAAGCAATTTAAAAATACTGAAGTCATTCTTCAGTACTATTTAGAAAACAGCACCATGGATACCCAAGACTGCAGGTTCCACAGGTACTCAGCTGTACTGCTCCAGACTGCAATTACCACAGGGACAAAGTGCAACATTGACTGGAAATTTCAAGACCAGAAAGAGCTCAGGGAAGTTACTATCAGAAAATTGGTTTAAGTGTGACTGCTGGGTATTTCTAGTATGAACACAGACCTTAAATCTAAGTCTTGTCTTCAATTAACCTCATGTTATTGCAATACCATAACAGTACTGGTGCTACAATACACAGTGATATGCATGTGTTTTTTTAAAATGCAAATTCATAGAGCCCAAAAACACTTGACAAAGTCCAGATATGCTCCAGTAAATGAATGAATTTTATCTGCATGAACAACACCTTTGCACCTGAAATAATGAAGTGATTCTCAGTTCATAAACCTGAAGAGTAACTTTGGACAAATCTCTACTTCATCTCACCTTCCTCCTCTGTTCTGCATGGCATTTGCTCTTTCTTTACTCTGCAGAAGTCAGAGCGTAGAAAATTGGATGAAACTGTCCGCACATGCGGAAATAAGTTGCTGCAGCAGTTGCATTTGTAAACCTCAGACTTGCCAGGTACAGCCCTTCAGGCAGCTGGCACAGAGCAGCTGCATCCCTCGTGCTCAGTGACGTGACACCGAGCCGCCGCTCATCCACAGCTTACCTTGAAGCTGACGTACTGCAGATGGTCAGCGTGCCTCTTGATAATCTGCTGAATGAGATCCGGATGTGTAGACTTTAAGTAAGAAGTGGCTGGCTGGCTAAGTTCAAATTCAAATCTCCTCCAGAGATCTGGGATGTGAAAGACTTCATTCCACCTTCGACAAACAGAAGATGCCCTGGCTCGATCCACTAAAGTCAGGAACTGAAAAACACGCAGAATCACGTGGTGTGGAAGGCTGCCCCAGTCCATCAAAGTGCACGGGTCAGATTCCCCAAACCCTGAGCCATATAAACTAGTTTTCTGCTTTTTGCTTGTGTGTGATGTTCCAGGAGCTTCAGTTCCAGCCACACCCTTCTGACCAGCTCTCTTCATCGTGAAAGTTTCAGAATGTAACAATCCGACTTTTTCAAACTGCACAGGTTGTGGAAAGGTCCCCGGTACAATAGGTCTCTAGAAAAATACAGAAGATTAGGGGAGGAAGGGAGACAGGGCAGTGGAAACTCATTAAGAGACATGTTAATAAAATTTAAATACAACATGTTACTTTGAAAAGAAGCATATCCACATGTCAATATCCATTGCATACACACGTTGGCAAGGACCTTCTCCCTCAGTACCTTTTATTTAGTACAACTTGATTTGAATCTGGAGAACATGGATTTGTTAATTTACCAAGTGTAGTTCCACGCATTAGTATTTCACAGTACATAAAGCATTTTGTAGGGAACAAGAAGTATTTAACAGCAATTTAATTCAGAAGTAGAAAATTGATTCAATTTAAGTTTAAACTCAGTTGACAAACTATGGAATCTATTCATGATTTCTAAATGAAATTTATCAACTACAAAACTTAATAAACTCCCTTTTTAAACACAGACAAACCTGGAACAGATGAGTTCAGAAGAATCAGACTCAAAAGTTTTGCCCACCTTCCCTTTTTTTTTCCAAATCATGCCAAGCAGGGGAAAAATGTTTGTACAACTAACAGTAAAAAACTTCAGAGGCCACTTATCAAAGCAGGGCAAAGTAAGTGAGGTTCACATGCTGTTTTCCAGCAGGAAAAGTACAGTGACCTTGGAAATCAGCAAACTGCACAGATCTGCTTCAGTGAGGGATGTTTGCCACATGAGCCAGAGTCCAGAGAAGAGCAGTACAAGGAAAAGCTCTCCTTTCATAGGCTGAAGCAGTGCAGCCTAACCAAGTTCAATCTGGACTGAATTCTGTTGTTCAGTCAATTTTCAACAACTGCTGCTTTACTTTAGTACAGGTTGAGGCCCCTGCTCAAATGTCCCACTCATCAGATGTTCAGCCAGACCCTCTCTCTTCCCAACCTCTATGAAGTATTTTCAAAGCAGCCATGCACTTTTCAAGAATGAACAGAGTAAATTATCTCTTTTTACTGGACAAACTTCCATGGCAACCCTCACAGCTTGCTTTTTCTGGACTGAAAATTTTCCATAGTATCTTCATTATGGGGGAGAAGGTGGGAAAGGAAGAAAAAAAAAAACCCCAAAAAAATCCCTCTACTGCAAACACAGCTGCCAAAATACATCTATCCTATCAAAAATTTACCTGGCATTTTCCCCAACTTATAAAACTTGATCTATTTGGCTGATGAAGTGTCTGACAAATTCCATTTCTATGAAAAGAAAGCATTCTTTGAGAAGCTGGAAAGAACAATGTAGTCAATTAATCAAGAGCTGTTGATACAACCAGCTTCACTATTGCTTGACTTCCTGATAAATTATCTCAATCACCAAGGAATTAATTTTGGCAGCTGTTATAAATATTCACCCAGTTTATTTAAATTTCCATTAATGATTGGAATCAGCAGTATATGCAGAAGGATAAGCCAGCAACACTCTTTAAATTATATTAAGTAATAGTTTTTCTTCCCTGAATAGACATATGGCTTACCTTAAAAGTGTTACTAATGTAATGAAGATGCAGGCTCAGCATGAATAAACATTTTGCTACTAGGCCATCAAGTTACCATCCAAACAACCAAGTTTTATGACTATAGAGTGCTTTAAGTCACACAACAAATGGGCATTCTGAACTACTAAGTGTAGATGTAGTAATTAACCATTACAAAACTCTCTCTTACAGTGGCTCATAGCCTTGCTAAATTTAGCAAAGACTAAATACCTCTTGAGTCAAATATACCTATTGTTTGTTTTTCCTCCTCCCTACTTGAGAGGAATTAGAAACTTGGCTGTTTCCTAAAACTAAAGTCCAGAACAAAAAAAAGAAATTAAATGAATGCTGTTGTTTGAGAAGTTTCTCCTTGCTATTGCTATTCTCATGCAGACCTGCAACATTGTAGTTAAAGATAAGCTTCTGATAAAAATGGGAATTTTTCCTACCTTATTTGAAATTTACTTGAACTTCATGAATGCTGGTTTGGCTCCCACAAAGTAGTTCTGGCATCTGAGAACAACCAGAAAGGGCAGTCCCCTAAACTGCAGGTCAGGCTAGAGACCAGAAGCTGCACACCCACTCCAGATGTAGGAAGAGATGCAGCAATGTATGCTTTGCCTGCTGGAACTCGGCCAGAACTGGTTTTTGTTCCTACAGCCTTTAAAAACCAGTCTCTCCAGAATTTCTATGTTTAGTGTTCTATACTGCAGTCCTTTAAATCTAGCAAAATTAATTCCTATTACTCGCTGTGGGATGCAAAGCCAGAACAAGTTTCCATTGGTTATGCATCATAACATTTTTACCAAACATGAAGCCTCCATATTTATTGCAAAAATAAAAATGCTTATTTCTTTCTGAATACTTAAACTATAAATAGTATATATTTTAAAGCACAACTGAAGTTAGCTAAATTACAGTTCCATGTGCTATAATCCAGGTAGTATTCAAATGACAGGTTTGCACACACACACACACACACACACGTGTGCACACACACTCACACACACATACCTCCCAAGAATGTGGAGGTTCCTGTCAAGTTACCAGCACCTTCCTGGTATCTGAACATCCATCCCACTGTTGAGTCATCCTGTATGTGCGCATGGATTCCTTAACCAGAAGGCAGGGATGGGTCCCAGAAGATGAACCAACCTGTGAAGCCACCAACCAAAGAAAAACTGAAAACTGTTCTGCAGTGTCTGGGAAACCCACAGGAAGGACTAACATCAATTTTGGAACAAAGACTGACATGAATAGTACCCACTGCTCTGCAGGGCAGATGTGGAATCAGAGCAACAGAATGCAACAAGCAAATTAGTTTTACCAAACATTATCTGAAGAGTATCATTTAACCAAGGGGAAGGTGTAAGTGTTGGCAAAAACCCAGTTTTTGTATTATCTACAATTTTAGTCATATGAGCACTCTTATGCAACACAAATACACCTCTGAATTCTTGAGTATTACCCAAAGAAAACCTAGATAAGAAATGTTTATTTTTTTCCAGCTTACTGTATACCAAAACCATGTAAATCAAGAGTTACACTTAAAGTCATGACCCCTAATAGTTTGACATTGAGAGACTCTTGGCTTTAAACTTTACTCATTTTTACTCCAAAAGTATGCTTACTGCACTACAATAATCTTGACAGTAAACAATTTTGGCTAATTAAACTGTATCTGGAGAAAAGATACCAATAATGTACAAATATCCTCCCACATACTTATATGAAAAAACTACCCCGTATCTTAGTATGACAGAGTATCTTGATGCACTATGAGAAAATAGACCCAAAACCTCCACATCCAGTTACCCACTTTACATTAGCTGGAGATGTTTTAATGGAAAGCTACAAGAACAGCAACACCCACCTCCCTAAATCATGACAGATTTTAAAAGCAGATTTAAAACCAGATGTTTACCAGGTATTGCGTTCAACCAGTAATATTTCTCGAAACCTTCCAATGCTGAAGTTCTCTATTTTTCTTTAAAAATGGTACAAGGCTTTAGATTCTCCAAGGTCAGATCATCATCTTTTGAAAACCTACCCAGTTAATATCAACTTTATAGATGCATAGGGTAGCACAGGCGTAGTACATGTTATTTATGAAAACATGAGAAGTAGTCCCCATCTCCTACACAAAATCAAACTCAAGTACTGCAATCTGTACAAGCAATGCTGTTGCTCAGCTCACACACCAGAAAATTAAAGAGCTGAGTAGTCATGCTTGTCTATAAAGAGAAAGTTGATATTCATTAGTAACTCTGTTTGTGGGCGGCACCTGAAGAAATCTGTCATTTATGCTGGCCTTGTATTGCACAGTCTACAAGTATCACATGTTCTCTCTCCTGTGAAGTGAGCAGAGTCTGTACAGCACATGGAATTCATTTTCATAAGTACTGTCAGTGTCTAACAAATAAAAGGTTTATAATACCAATATAAACAGCATACACAAATAACATTATAATTGAGAGCACAAAACATTGAACTGCAATTTAAAGATTCAACAGAGAAGTGCAATAAGTTTATAAACCACGTATTTTCAAGCAACTTTCTTACCTAAAGAATGCTTCCAAGTTACAATAGGCAGTAAATGAATGAACTGTGGCAGCTGCAGCCATGGGGCACTCACATGCATCTGTCTGCTTTCCCCTCCTGTCCAGATACAAGGCCACAAAAACCTGTGTTAGTTTTGAAAAAAATAATCTTCATATAACATCCAATGCAAAAAATGACAGGGAAATACATTGACATCAATTCATAAATTTTCTTGCTCTAGTAAAGGAGTTTGAGAGGGATCATCTTAACAGAAGGTAGCTTATCCCCGCAATGCAAATATTGTCACTGAGAGAAATATAAGGTCAGATTAAGTATAAAACTGATGGGAAACAAATGTTGCAACTGCATTTACATTTATTGGTCAACAGTACAATGTAAACAGCAAGTCATTCACTATTTGCATTATTATTACTACTAGCAGCGAATCTTGGTAAACAACACCATAGCTACTAATGTAATCTAAGAACCACGAAAAACAAAGGAAAAAAACACCCCAAATGTTTTTTCTTGCCTTTTTTGCCTTCCATGGCAAGGCTGTCGAAAGGCCTGGGGAACTGTGTGCCAGACGATGAACACACAGAGCCACATGGCACAGCTCCCTGCCACAAACGTGCCGCAGCCCTCGCTCAGCACCTGCCCAGGCCTGGCTGCAGTCACATGGCAGGAGCTGCTCCCGACAACAACAAAGCACCCAGCCCGCAGCCACCTCCCAGTTTATGAGCTCCCAGAGTCCAGGTGACAGCCGGGGAAGGTGGATCACAAGGCACTGTGGCAAGGGGTTCCGATTAAAAATCCCCTGCCTCCCTCCACACTATTTTTTTTTAATACTACATTACTGCTAAGTTTGTGTTTCAGAGTCTTCCATCACATGTAATCACTCAAAGCTTTACCCCCAGGAATATCACTAAGTTTTCTTTCATAAAAACACACCAAAAACCTGAAATCTGTTTTGTGATAAACTTTACGTGGTCTTTGCTTACCGTATCATGGGGGTGGGGGAAGAGTACCCTTCGACCTGTTCTGAACCTGGGATTTCAGTATTGTTCCCAACACTCCTCACGTGACCACAGGCAAAAGCAATTACTAATAATAAACTGATGTGAAAATTAAGAAAAGGACAGTAATATCCTTTTATAGTAATAATTGTATCAAATATAGGTAGCCAATAAAGACTACCTATAATGCTCAGCAGGCTTCTGAATTTCACAGAGATGGGACTGGTTACCTGTAACAGCCAAATAACCAAGAGTACCCCTGAGGAAGAGAGCTCCTTGAACAGACCTGTCCCAAGACCCCTCAGTACAGAAGGAAGTTCACACTTTTACACTGCAGATAAGAAGCAGCAGAATTTTAGACACTACATTGAAAAAGAAAGTGAGTGTGTTAACAACAACAACAACAAAATTATCAGGTGTACATCTAATGTACATCTGAGTGACCAAGGCCACAAGCACCATCCAAAGCAACATAAACCACGTTAGCTTAGGTAAGCATAAATGTGTATAATAAAACACTATAGTTATCAGAGATACAAGCAAATACAAGCTTGTTATGCAAACAACAGTAAATTGTTATCTAAGGTAGTTATCCAAATGATTATCAAAGATAAACAGCAGCAACACTGTCACTGGAATGAAACACTGACAACTGCTGAGATTCATAAAATCTATTCATATCCCTTATTTGTACAAAGCAAAGTATCAAAAATTGGTTCAGCGCCCCCCATACAGCTCTACCTGTGATTGAATATTTTGACAGCTGCAGGTTATCCTACTCAACCTACCTCAAATCCACTAAAATCAACACTATTCAGAAAAAAATTATGTTAAATAACTGTTTCTGCAACTTATCCTGGCAATAGAGCTGTAAGCTTCTGCTAAAATTTATATATTAAAATCTCACCCATGGCATGGGGGCTTGGTGGGGGATTTGAGAAGTGGTCAGCAGTGGCTCCGTTAAGCAAGCAGCTGTTCACTACTTCCCAGGCTACAACGTCAGTTAAAAAAGAGTTTTATTACTTTAACCAAACGTATCACAGATTCAAGCCAGAAAGAACTAACTGCTTCCTCCGATTTCTAGATGTCTCTTCCAGTTCTCAACACCAGGACTCAGCAGGAATCAATAAAACATCACAAAATCAGGTTTCTAGTAGAGACAGGAGCAACCAAAAACAAATGCAGCAGAAATTGAGTTCCTGGGAAATAAAAAACCTTCCAAATAACCAAGCGTGGAAATCCTCTGGGATGAAGCAGGCATCTTGATAATTAAGTTTTAACTTTCTAACACTTGGAAATCAATGTTTATGGACCTGCCTTTCACGGCTGAAATACCAGTTGCATTAACCACAGTGTCTTTAAAGAAATCACAGTTCAGTGACAGCACCGAGGCCACCCCCTCACCACGTTAAGGAATTCAGAATTCAGAGTCTGTCTTAGGAACAAGAGCAGCAGAAAGCAGGCAGCCCTGGAAAGCTGCTGCCACCACAAATTCAGCCACTGAGTATGTTGCAAAACACAGGTAAAAAGCACGATTTAAGCTTAAATCTCAGAAGATCTAGTCCTTCAGGATGATGAGCTCTGAGATTAAGCTTTTTCTTCATCTAGGGCACATTAGACTTTCAATGGGTGGCATTTTTGCTTCTGAAGAGGATTTTTTTTTTTTAATCAGTTCTCATTCTTCTCAAAACTGAGCCTCTGACTCAAGGGATTTACCACATTTTTAGTATGTTTATGACAAATCCTCAGAGTTCTAAAAATAACCACATTCAGCTGAACATCTTAACACTTGTACTAATTTTAACTGAAGAAATACAAACACATTGCCAGTTTTAGTGCTATTTAGACGGCGAAATTTAGATACTGGACTTCTACTGATGCATTATTTTTAGAAGGCATCCACTACCCCCCATGCACAAAGCCGAAGACCCCTCGTTTTACTCAGTGACACATCTGAAGCTGCACAGCTCTTTCGAAAAGCTCTCTTGAGGGTTTACGTACACACCTGCGGCAGGAATAAAAAATAATTTTTTCCAGGTTTTCTTGAAACCTTCCTCCCCGACTTTAACAAGCCATTTAAGCTCTTTACATGGGAAAATCAGCTCCCAGGCACCGCGTTCCTGCAGCTCGGTGAGAGCTCCCGGGACGGCACAAACCCGGGTACCGCACAGCGAGCCCCGCACGAGGTCTGGAGCCCAGAGAGAAATGAAGGCTGCAGTTGCGGAGTGCGTCTGCCTGTCTGTCCGTCCGT
>VZTX01021848.1:444826-476840 GCA_013400915.1 Pardalotus punctatus | reverse complement strand
AACAACAAAAGAAAAAAAAAAGAGGAAGGAAAGGAAGAAAGGAAGGAAGAAAGGAATGAAGGAAGGAAGGAAGGAAGGAAGGAAGGGTGTGAGTATCTACCGCCCTAAGCCCCACAACAAGACTTGGTTGCTGTACAATCTAGGTGTTGTACTATCTTTGTTGAAGTGGTGGTCGAGTGGTGAGGGAAGAAGTGATGGGGAGAAATCTGTGGAACACACCATCTGATGGGTTTATATTCACTCTCATTCAGGTAAACATAAATCAGGTACCTCCTCAGGGGCAGAGAGCCTGATGTAATAATGTGGATCAGGGAACACTTCGGGAGTCCTCAACACCTTCTAAGACAACACAGCTGCCCATCACACCAGCGCAGTTGAGTCAGTTATGCCCCATTATGTCCCATCAGCAGAGATGAACACGCTCAGGTCACACTTATATGTCCCAAATGTCCAAAATATCCCGGTACTTCCCCGGGGTGGGGGGAGGAGGGGGAGCCCCACAACCCAGTGGTTTGTGCAAGGGAGGACAACTTAGCATGACAAGGGGCACATCCACAGGGTCCGGCTCCTGTCTCACTCACAGCCCATCATTCACCCTGTGCCTTATCAGATCAGAGGTTTACCTATAACCCAACCAAAAGCTCACTTCCCCCATCTCAGCTAAGAACCCTGGTATCTCCACAAATGAGGAGTGTTTTGAACCATTATCCCTTAACAGTTCAGTCTCTCACACGTCCTCATTGCTTTCTACAGCTTCCCAGGAGGGAAAGTGGAGGAGATGATGCGTTCTTCTCCCTGGTGCCCGCTGATAGGACATGTGAGAATGGCTCAGAGCTCCTTCAGGGGACCTTCAGTCTGGAAATTTGGCAGCATTTCCATACCAAGAGGGCAGTCTCTGTGTCAGGCAGTATTTAGCAGTGATCTGTTGCATCCCCTGGCTGCTTGGATAGAAGTAGTATTTTACACCGGTTGTGTTTAAGTTTTCAAGAAAATCAATCCAACACATGCTCTGAAGATGTAGCAGAAGTGTAGTGATAAACTACAATTACTGACTGATGAGGAATTTCTTTCTTAATTCCACATCTAGATGTCATGGAGAAATCTAGCACTGTGTGCTTGGTACCTGTCTGGTCTTCTATGTGGTCATGTCCCGGGCTCATCTCCCTTTGACTACTGGTTATATATTAATCATTGTGGATTGTGGTTTCCCCATGACTAATGTAAAAACCAACTGGTTGTTTCCACCCAAGTCTTCAGTTAAGAGCACTTCTGTTACTTGTCCCACTCATACCTGCATTTTATCTGGGTTTTATTACTCAAAATGCTGACTCCTGCCTTGTTCATTCATGGAAATAGTGTGTAAAGTCAACCCAAGGCCTAATAACCCGAGCTAATAACCTGTCATTTTCATTTGATCCTGAGCCTTTCATCTCTTTCTGGTTTGCCAGCTCTTTCACCCAGCTCACAGTTTTTGAATTAATTTCCAGCTTCTGTAGTTCATCTAATAATTTCCATTGAGCATGGAATCAAACAACTAAATTCCAAATAAACTAGGTGTATCCCATTTATTACATTTCTTCTTAGCCAGACTAAGTAAACTTCTCTTCTTTTTTGATACAGTTGTTATCTGTAGGTGATTTGGAGCACCTTTTTCAACCTAGCCAAGAAGTTTTCCCAAAAGAGGTAAAGAAATCCCATGCAGAGTTGCAGCTGGATTAGCAATTACAGAGCAAGAATTGCACTAGAAAACAGAGAACACATACAGTGTTAGAAGCCATCTCAGCCCCAATGAAGAACTTTTTTTTATATGGACTTTTTTTTTAATGTATAGTTAAAAGTTCTAAGTTGTTAAGAACTTTTTTCCTCTACATCTAGGGATTTCATTTGATTTATGAAATCCTGCTAAAATTTCATAAGTCTCCCCCCTTTCAGTTAATATTATTGTGAAAGACACTTGAATATAGTTTGCAGTTCTAGATTATCTCTTTTTTTTTTTTAATAAAGAAAATGTAAAAAATTACCATATTCACCTGTGAAGTCTCTCAGTGAAAAATGTCACTGAAAAAGTTTGAAGGCAGGAGTTTAATCATCCAAGATAGCTATTTTGTTTCATTTAATTCATTCCCTTAGGTCTCTAAATTACTTTCGAAATTGACTGTTGCTTCTTATTATGAGGTAGTAACTGTATTGAATAGAGCAACGAATCTGTTACCTAACACTGGAGCTATGGAGGGCTCACAATTCATTGGAGATACATCTAAATACCCCCTGAATACATTTTTACCTTATGTAACATACTCCCAAGTGTTTTCTTCCTTGTTGTTTGATCTTTAATTAAGGAAATTAAAAGTTTCCGAAAGAATATCAACTTTAATCTTTGTATTTCAGGATATTGTTAAAACTTAAGGAAACAACAGTGGTCCTATGCAGCCGTGGAAGTGTTTCCATTTTTCCTTTGATATCCTGATTTTCTTGTCTGAATGCCTGAGAACATAATTGTACACGTACTGTTGTTATTGGATGCTGATGATGACCTTCAACAGCTGTCAAAACCGTGCAAGAACTTCCAGCAGGTAATGTCAGATATAGGTGCCCATACTCAAGTTCACTGTTAAGAAACAAGGTGAAGGTAGAACTTGCCTTCAGTTTCATCCAGCAGAACCATCCCTTTTCTGCATAGCCAGAGATGGAAAGCAACACAACACACACGCCCGAGCACAGATCAGTAGTAACACGCCAAGCCCTTCATGCTGTGGCTAACCTAAAGCCAAACCACGTCTGGCCAGAGTTAGTTTTCAATTTGTTCACCAGAGATGGCAACTGAGATCCTGGCAGAAGAAAAAAAACAAAACACCAATACCCCAAAAGACCCAACCACAGAACCACCAGCCCCTTCAAGTTTATGGAGAATATTTATATTTGACTTTAGAATATATCAACATTTTTAAAGAGAAGGGGAAAAAAGAATCTCCCATTTCTGCATGGTTTTGTATCTCCGGCCCTCTGTACATGCTGGGAGTCATTTTTTGATCATGCATGGACCGTGAGTTTTTTTTAGTGCAATATTTTTTAGTGCAATTTTTTTTAGTCTTTATCCTTTTGGAGAGCATTGGAGAATATTTTTTTCCTAATCAAGGCTGCTAATTGAAATTGAACAAAGAATGCTGCAGTCCAATGTGTTGTGTGTTTGTGTCAATTTGAATCAAAATACTGCAATATTTACATAACAGTAATGAGCCTTTGATAGTATTTATCTAATTGTAGATGGGATATGCAAATGAGGCATGTTCAGGAGATGAGGTGTGACCTAATGAAATGTAAACCACAAAATATATCTGGAAAATATTTATTTTTTAGTGTTGTAGCAATGAAGAAGTTTGGGAGAGGGTTTTAGTGCTAAGAGAGAAACCAGCACTTAGTAAGAAGATGGTATTTTCAGTCTTCAAGAACTTAAATGAAAAGCTCAAGTGGAGGCACAGGAGACCAATTGCATGCCTATAAGACTCTGGTTTCCCATTTGTTTCAGATACTTTTCCTTTCTAATGAAACAGATATAATTAAATAAGAATTTTAAGTCTCTCCTCTCATCATGAAAGACTCAAGCAGCACCACCAACTCAAATTTCCCACTGATTTTCAACATTCCATCAGATTTGGAGAGGGAAGTACTACTCCATTTTCCCTTTTAAGATATTTTATTCTGACGTTCAATATTATTTTGTGCACAGTGAGTGGGTTTTGTCATGTTAATATTTCAGGCTTTTGTTTGGGCTGTTTGGAACTAATGCTGCAAAGAGATGCCAGCAGAGAAACTGCCTTCAGCATGAAGAGCAGTGTTGGCTTAACTACGGATGGACCTGCAAAGACTCTCCAAAAACAACTTAGAGCCATTTGGTTTTAAATTAAAAGAAGCAACAGAATATATTTAAAAATTGAATGTGAAGTTGTCAGTACAATGTTTTGGAGTTGAATAAGCTTCTCTTTAAAGCTGCAACAAGCACAAATGCATGTTTCTTTATATTATATATGAATATTTACATTCCACATCAGTTTCCTGTAACACAATAGCTCACGACAGAATGGAGCCCAATCTCCATTTGACAGACAGAGTGATTTCCATATTCCTAGATGTCAATGACCTTGGAATTCAATAAGAAACGGTGACAGAAATTCGGTGAAGCTATCAAGTGGGTGAAAGGTTTTTATTAAATGTAGAACATTATATTTTAAAAGCAACAAAGCACATGGCACTGAAGTCAGCTGTGATGTAACCAGACAAAATTCCCATTCCGTGGGGATGCTGTCTCTACTTTCAGCTAAGCTGAATTTGCAAAACAAAGTTACTATTGTGGCAATGAAGCTCTCACGCCGCGATGAGTTTGCACAAAGGCAGGCAGTAAGCCTGCATTTATTTGATGTCATCGGGAGAAGCATAAAAGAATAAGTGAGCACAGAGCAGGTGGCAGCTCCTCCTGCCTGGCTGCCCCGGCAAGGGAAGCAAACTCAGGCCCTGCTGCATTCCTGTGCAGAGACATTGGAGCATGGACTTGGAAGTGTATTCTGTGCTTTAGCCATTGTACTTTGCAGCATTCCCATGAGGCACATGCTCGCAGGTATGGCTGTACATGCTCCCATCCCAAACCTGATCCCTGTTCCCATAGGCACAGGCCATCCTGCTGGTACTGCTCGAGATGACCACAAGCACAGAGAGGGCAAACTCAGCGAATGTGTTTTCTCCGTTGGCAGGAGAGGTCACACTGTAGGAGAGCCTGCAGGCAGCACTCCTGTGCACCCTGGGCTCCTGGTGTTCCTGGGGCTGCCTTGCTGTTCCTGTCTCTGCTGAGCTACTTGTGGCAGGTGTAGTTGGCCCTGGTAATGCTCAGATCCTGCTGATGGTGACCAGTACTTCCTACACCCCTCTCAGATGCAGGAAGAAGAGATGCCAGTACCTCCTGAGTAAGAGGAGCTGTCCCAAGAGTTCCTTGAGTGGCACTGCCAAGCCATCAGGCAGCTGGGGCTCCTTGGGATGCAGATCAGGCTGCAGCTGTGTGCAGATGCTGACTACTACACTCTTCATATCCAAATCTGAGTGTCCTGAATATTCCTTTCTTGTAAATACCTAAGTAAAAGGAAAGGCTCTCTGCCCCTCTGGGCAGGAGGCTGCAATAACAAGAACACAAAAATTTGTCAAAAGGCCACAGGAATCTCTGTCTTGACCTGAATCTCCAGCTTGACCTGATGGACACAAGTAGGTTTAAACTCTGACAATTTTTACTGAGATGAGGTTTAAATAAAAAGTCCCAAATGGAAAATTACTGCAAAATTACTGTGTTAATTGTCTATACTACTATCAAGAGGTGCTCATAACCAAGGAACTTGGGTGCAGGTGGAGGAGAAGCCCAAAAGCCAAAAGATACCAAACTCAAGTTTGTGAGCATGTGCAAAATCACAGCTCCTCTGTGTCCTGCTGGTCCCTCTCACAGGTGAAACACATGCCCTGCTCCAGTCTCCACAGGGCATCCAAAAAGGTGGGAAATGCTTTCGAGCAGACCCTCATCTGGTGAAGATCCCAGCTCTGCCCATCTCTACTGCAGGAGAATTTCCCCATTAAATTTCCTTGGATCAAGACGGGATCTTTCACTGAGGGGAAAGCCTGCCCTCCCAGTTCTCAGCCAGGACACCAAGACAAAATCCTTTCTCTGCAATCAGGATAAACCTGGCAAATGAGATAAACTTTAGATGGAGATAAACCAAAATTATTCTTTAGCAGCAGTTTTACTTAATCTTGAAGTAATTTTAGTTGGCAGCTCACTTATGTAGCTTGATACTAAAATTCTTCTCAACTGTATTTTTATCTGCTTCTGAAGCACGCAAAGCAGCATAATAGCATCTTACTTAATTTTTCTGGAGTAATAGATGAAAAAATAGCAAAATATCACATCTCAAAATCATACTCAAAATCTTTTTTGCTTTTTTTCTATTTAATGCTTAATACCTGCTAAAATACAATAAATAATTTTTCAGTCTAGCACAATTAGATGTTAAGCTTAGTAATAAAAATGTTCAGAGAGGATGTAAAAAAATTAATATCTTACTATTTAACTTCAATGACAAAGCAGGTTTCAGTTTTAGAGAACTAAGAAATTTTCAGCCATGAAAGATAAATGAACATATCCTGCCCTTTCAGAAACACTTGGCTATCATTGGAACCAACAGAAAATACACACACACACACATACATACACACACATATATGTATATGTGCCAGCCTTAGAGGGCAGAATTTGGCCTAGATCTTACAAAATGGTAGTTTGCAATTGACATTCATGTGTGTTTAATTTTTTAACAAATAAAACTGCAGAATGTTCATGTATCTTACATTTTCCACATCCTGTTACTGCAACTTATGTGAAACATTAACATATAAAAAGTCATCACTGTACAACCACTTTTTTTTTCCCAAAAGTCAGTGTCAGAACAATAAAAAACAGCTAATTCATTAAAACCAGATTTATTGTTAATGTGCTGATGTTTGCATTAGCTGTCTTCTGCTTTAAGCACAAGGAATCTATTAAAACATAAAAGGCAAAAGTGACTCAGAAAATTACAAACTCTCCAACAACATACTTGTAGCTTTACTAACACTTATCTGATGCTATGGTTAATCAAAAACCAATGTAAACACAATGAGGTACAGATAGCAATGGACATTCCTCACAACTGTGCAAACTGTGGGCCTCATCCTGCAAACACCACTGGCTCCAGAGCTTCCTCCCAGGGCTGGTCAGACTGCAACTCCCTGCAGCAGCCCCTGACACTACCATTTGCAGGAAGGGGTCCTGTGACCCTCATGTCATGCACCAAATGCATGTAAAGTGCCTCAGGTTTCCAACTGATGCAAATTTACATTTAACTTCTTTAGACTCAAAAAGATGGAACAGCCTCTGTAAAGTCTTATATAAATATTACCTTAAAATTGTTAGAGGTCTTCTATTTCAAGGTAAATCTAATAAAATACTTGGAACTGCTTTTAAATTAGGCAAAGAGTGCTTGTGCTGCTTTTTTTAAAAAAGCAACAATATTCCTTTGCTGGGAGATATTTTATATATCTCCAGTCACTCTTCCCTTTATTTTACAGAGAGTTAGAGGCAAAGCAATTATAATTTTGTTGATGCAATTGCCTGTGGAGTTCTGAAACAGCCCAATGGATTTTTTTGTGATGACATTGAATCTTGAATTCATTCCTTTTCACAAGTCTTTTTCCCCAGATTGTTTTATTAAGCTTCTTCGGTCCTTTCAGAACCAGCTCCAGCTGAATTATCTGCCTCATACTTTTTATCAAGAGCATCTTCAAAGGATTTCCCACTGCAGTCATAGGTTTTACTTGTAGGTCCCATATGTGTTCGGATGCGAGCTCCTGGCTGGTATAACTGCATGGCTGGACGATCCTAGAAGGAAGGAGACATAATTAACACTCTGAGAAACCCATGTGGGACACATATGTGGGATTTTAAAGTTTAGAATCTTTATGAAGAAAGTAGATTTTGTGTTAAATTACATTTCATTTTTCAGGAAAAATGGAGTCTAATGAAAATTGACTGTGTATTCAATATCTAGTATTCAATATATGTTGTTTATAACACTGTTCTTGGGAGCCAAACATTTTGAATAAATGAAGAATGCTGTAAAAATTAAAGATCCTATGATACATTTAACATAAACAAGGAAAAATACTGCAGACAATTATCAAACATGGTATTACAAGTAAAACCAAAAAAAATGTTGCTACCTTCACTAACATCAGCTGAGAAGAACAATAGCCTGCGCACTTGCAACTCTGCAGATGAATGACAAATATTACACATGAGCATAAAAATCCAAGACAAACCAGAGAACAGCTTAGCACATAGCAGCTAGAAAATTATCCTCAACTGATCATCAGTCATTACCAGAATTTAAACATGCAATGCACATTTGAAATGTACACATCAAAATAAAATTGCATAGTTATTGCTCCACTTCATCTTGCCTTCCATACTGAGCATGAGAACAGGAGAATTTATGCACTGAGTGTAAGTACAAAGTAAGTATAATTTGAGCATGTGCAGGCTCTGTGAGTGACCCAATCATACACATGCTGCTCTGATCACAAGAAAATGGAAGAAGGAGCCCGTTTACAAGGAAAAGACACCTCAAACTTGCAAATGGTGATGATCTGTAGCTCATGAGAGCACTCTTTATTCTTGAAATTTCGATAGTAAAGCACACTGATTAGAAACTCTGCTTAAGAAGTCTTTTCCTAGTAAGAGTATTTTACTCTCACATAATGCTATGAAGCAACTGAAAGCTCATCAAAACCTGAGCTTTTTGATCAAAATCTTGTGTTAAGTTTAGCAAACAGCTAGCAGCTTACTTTAATACAGTGGCAGAGCACTGAAATTGTCCTACATCAAATCATACCAATTTTCATAATTCGAAGTAATTATGGACTTTTGTTCTTTCATTCTTTCTTTCTTATTCCCAATATGCATTTCCCCTTTTCTTTTTCCTTCACCTTTTTTGATCCACTTTTTTTCTCCTTCTCTTTAGACCAGATGTCAAGATTTACTACCTGAGCCTTATGACTAGATCGTTCTAGTTAGTGCTTTGCAGTGTGGTATGAAATGCGTAATACACATTTCTATATGGCAAACAGCTACGTAAAAGTAGATCCTCTGACAAGCATTGCCCATTAGAAAGTCTATGATAAAGGGTCCAAACAACTTTTCCTACCATAGCCTTTGTACCCTGCAGCTTGCATGAAGGCTAGCACAACATAACTTACACTGGAAATCTCCCATTTTCTAATAAAGTCTTACAAACCTCAGAAAGAGGCTCCATCTCTGACTAAAAATTTGTGTTGGCATTGTCAATTCCATACCTAAATTGTAAAACTGAGTCCTAATCTCACCTATGTGATAAATACTCTAAGGAAAAAAGTCACCACACTGCAAAATACCTTACTGATAGTGCTTATTTTTTTTAGGGAACAAATCTAGCATTTTAGTCCTAAGTGTGTACTAATCCAGAGACTCAGCAAGCTACCAGAAGTGTGATGCAAAGAAATAAAAAGCAGGCAGCTTCTTAACACTTGACAAAAGGCCCCCAAAACCCACCATCCATTTACAGGGCTGGAGATTAATTTGACAGATTTCAAGAAGAGCATGGCAACCATGAGGAAAATTATTTTTCTCATCTCCCTGTTTCTGAACTAGCCATTTTTTCTGACTGTTCTGCAGCTTGAGCCACTGATGAGGAAAGTGGCTAATGTGTAAATGGAGATAAATCTCGCCCATCCTGACTAGCTGACCTCTGCATAAACAAAAAGTGGAGCACACCAGGCTCTCTGTGTTTGCACAAGGTCACTTCCTCAACATGCACAGTGAGTCCACCTGGACTTGTTCCCTGCACACTCCACGTGGACTCACTCTGCATGTGACCAGTTTATTCTCGTCAGCATTAGCCCACAGTACAGATCAGCCACTTGCTTTAAAAGAAGAGTTTCACATGCAGAATAAATTTCTATGCTAACAGTGTTTTGGTCATCTTTTGTGGAAAATCTAGGGTCACAAGAGAGAGAGAATGGGGCTGACAAGGAGAGCTACATCCTGAAAAGACTGCGGCACATCCGTGAAATCAGCCAGCCTGAGAAAAATGATACTCATATCTGGGAGACAATAAGGGACAGCTCTACTACACACCCTGATACAGGCCCTGCTTACACTGGCTTTGCATCTGCTCTTTCCCTGACAACAGCTATGAGGATAAATTTATCCTGATGAAATTACAGCTTTTCATACTGGCAGGTAGGCAATACTGAAGAATCCATACATTCACACTGTCTGAATTAGCTATTTATTTAAGTCCTTATTGTTGCTCTACCAAGTGATGCCTGGCAAATCCATAATATAATTACTTCATGAGAGTAATGCAAGTACATTTTTAAAAGACTAATATGCCACAGTTTTAAAATTTCATTACAGATCAGAACTGTAACAATTTTTAATACGCTTATAAAATGCAAGGCTTCCAAGAATAGTGTTATTAAAATGACAGGGTTGAAATGAAGACAGAAAGTCTTCTACATATTGTGAATATGAATGAGCAGAGACCTGTAACCTTAACTTATTTTAACTGCTGTTGTCCTTTGACAACAACCCAGAAAGAAGTCTGGGTTTTATTGAAAATTAGATAAAGAATTTTTTTTTAAAAAGCATCTTTATGCTGAGTTTGCAGAATTTAAAACCTGTGATCTTGAACCATATTTAACTAATGAAAGATTATCCTAAATGAATAAAAGAACCTTATTTCTTATGCGCTCCTTTTTGGATGCCATGTCATCACACTTGTCCTCTTTACCCAGTTTGTCTACTGCCTCCACAGTGAAGCCGTAGTTGTAGTTCCCTTTCTTTCCTCTGTCTTGGTTGTATCCTTTCCCCCATTTCAGCTCTTCTTCATTCCTTCTCATAAACTTGTCAAACTCATAGTGAGTTCTATGCTTTCTGCCATCATCCAATCGATACCTTTGTCTTTCAGGTTCTTTTTCTCGAAATCTTCTCTCCATATCTCTTTGCTCTTTGTCACTATCATTTTGTGACCTGTGGGTATGTATAAAAAGAAAGAAAATCCAAGCAATTAACAGTAATAGGGAGCTACAGAGGGATACAAGACAAAGCCTTCCTTTGACTTCAGCAGTGTGTAGGTAAGTTATACAGCAAGGTTGTTTTCTTCTCATTTAAAAGGGGTTATATACTGAATATCTTACCCATGTATATCCAGCCCTTGACCATACATTCAGTTCAGAATAGCAAACAAAGCTTTGCAAAGCTTGTGTGCACTCTTGTGGAAGGCCCATTCTTCACCTTCTATCCCTCTTCGAAATCCTATCAATAGTACACCAATACCCTGTGCATGAATGCATGCTGCCCTATTAGCTCTTGTGGCCTGCTGTTGAGGTGCATCATGCATATAAGTATTCCCTTGAACAGGAACGTTCAGGATCTGAAGGAATTGTGCAGGTGTCATGTATCAATTGGCAAATTTTATGACTCTCTATAACAAAAATTATTTACCTGTAGTTGCAGTGTTTTAGGATTTTCCTTTCTCTCTCATGGAGAATATAGATAAACTGTACTTTCTTAATCTCTGTGTTTTGTGTTAGATGTGTACAAGCCATAACCAATAGGTCTTTGGGGGTGGATTGTCTTTGGCCAATAGACAATTGTTTATTACTGTGTATAAAAAGAACTTCTTGTAAATAAAATCTTCTTCTTCGCCATCTTGAAGCCTGTCTGCCTGACCTCTCTACCTGCTTCCACAAATCCCACAAACAACAGAAAAGCAAACCATATTTACCGACATCATAACTTGCAGAAGACATTTATAAAAATAAATACTTATGTTCTAGGACTTTGTTTCTTGTGCCTCCAAGCAATCTAGCCTGCCTTTGTATATTTTATCTACGTAAAGACCATTACCATACCACAACATGATACTTAATTTCTGCTATGCTGTTAATAGTTTATATTATAAAGATATTAGCAACATTTTGCTGCCTGTCTGATAAAATTCTCAGCTCTCTTATTCACTTCATTGTTCCAGTTCAGCAAGTGGGTGTTTCTCTTATACAGCCAAACTGCGAATAATGAAGAAAGATTACAAAACAGATTGAACTTCAAAAGGAACAAATACAGGCAGTTTCTTTTTATTACAGATGTATAAATACTTAAAATTGAAACAGCAAGTTACTTTTGATAGGCTGCTCACATTTTGGAAACTGCAGATAGAATCAGAGAGAATGGATATTTTTTAATGGTGTAGTGATCAAATAGTGATATGCTTCTCATTTAGAATTATTTAATACCAATAAAAGTGTATCTATATATATAACTTAAAAAAAATATAACAGAACTATGAATATTGTTAGCATCTGCCATGAACTTGGGCATTAGTGGGGCTGCCAAGACAGTGTCCCCATCTCAGGAAGAGCTGGAACTCAGAAGAGAACCTGAATGAGAGGTAAGTTATTCAGCATTTTGCAAGACTGAGCTTGTGTCAGCATAACACATTCACCAAATGGAAGCAACATCGCCACTGTCACAGACACCTGAACCAATCACAATTACACAGATCCTGTACCTGTTGCATGGATACATTTACAAAAAATACTGTGTTAGTTCCCAAGGGGTATGTGGCTGTAAGTTGCTTTGTTTCATGTTTAATATGCCATTCCAGACACTAACTCCAAGTTCCTAGCAAGGCTCAGGGCACAACAACCAAGAAGACCCCCTTGATTTGTTGCTGTAGCATTGCCTGGTACTTGTCTCTTCCCTTGCCTGTTTCTGTGGGGGAGGAAGGAATGGCTGTGCCTGAAGGCAGGCAGGTGCCAGGGATACAGATTCCTGTTCAAGAGTGGTTAAAGTACTTCCTAAAATTCAGTCACAGTGAACAGGCAGGCAAGAGTGGAAATGGCAGGGTAAGCAATTACAGAGTATAGGTAGGAGACAAAGTTACACAGTCAGAGAAAGCAGGTATGAATGGAAATAAAGGGAATGGATCACAGTTCTCTTTGGTGTAGTTTCAAATCCGTATTTGACCATGCACACTTACGCAACTATTGAGATTTTGACTTGTGGTAGGAAACTATTGCTACCAAGCCTTTGACATGGTTTCAAACAGACAATTCAGTCTCCTGCAGGTAGAGTTGGCATTTACAGTTTATTACTGATTTCTGAGCCAGTGACAAAGTAGTTTCAACTTTAAATCTCAATCCAGCTGAAATAGCTCATAGCTTGCTACCCACCCACTAATAATCAAGATGAAATCAGCACTTGGAAATACAAGGTAATGCTTTCTGTACCTGTGCAGCCAAAAGGATTCTGTTTTACACAACCAAAATCTACATTAATGCCTTATTAAACTTACAGGATCAATAGCAAACAGTGTTACATGGCACCACCAAAAGTTTAATGCATAAAAAGCCAGATAAGTGGTGGGGTCACCATCCCTGGAGGTATTTAAAAGGGGTGTAGACGTGGCACTTAAGGACATGGTTTATAATGGCAGTTTGGCAGTGCTGGGTTAACAGTTGGACTCGATGATCTTAAAGGTCCTTTTCAACCTAAAAGATTCTATGAGTAGCAAACAACTGATTTGCCCCTGCAAGTGTTTCTGTCAAGCTGTTCTGTTTCCTTTCTTGAAGAGCATCCACATAGAAGTTGCTGAATATTTTCAATTTTCTCTAGAGAACAGGGCATGGAAGTTTTCAGGAACATTCAGAACATACACCTTATTCTTAGTTATTTATCTTACTTATCTTATTGGAAAATCCTGCTTGAGATGGGACACACATGCCAAATGACAAAAAAGAGAACCAACTGCTGAAAACATTTGTAAGAAGACATTTCCAGGCTACAGCAGTAATAGAACTGACCCTCTTGTTTCTACTAATGCAAATGTAACACAAAAGGCACTAGGAGATAGAGACAGCCTTCTGCATGTGTCTATCATACGGCTTTCATTCATACCTTCACTATTTTGCCATTGTCCCACTTATCAAGCATTTATATGTTTATTGCAGCCAGCTCAAGTGTGAAGGAAAATATGGCATCATAGCCAATTTAGTCTTTGATATCAATAATGAAGGAAGCCCTTACCTGAGCTCCTGATGGGGAACAGGTGAAGTAACAACAAAACTCTGAATGGGTTGACTTTTCATGCAGAAATCCTTCCAATCTGGGAAGCATTTTACCAAAATAAATTGCATCCACTAACCCTGCCACCTCGTCAGTAAATTGTTACAAAACACCTTTTACCAAAACAACAGGAAGAGATTTGTTCACACACAGAATGAAATCAGTTCTTCGGGGACAGAACATCTTGTCAATGAACCACTTACATTTAAGCCTTGGGATGAAAGCATTTAGGATTTAAATTAGAGTCTAGAAGATATTACTTACTTTTCCTTAAATTCTTTTAGTGAACTCTCCAAAGATTTGGACTTCATACTCCCAGATCCAGGTGATTTATCCCATTTGTTTTCCTCAATGTCAGCTTCTTCACCTTTTTCTTTGTGCTTTTCGCTGGCCAGTTCATCTCCTTTTTCAGGCTTCTTGAGAAGCTAAGAGATATTTGTTTATATTATGATGCAAAATTATTCTCCTCTGTTGTACAGACATTTTAACAACTATTAAATATATCAGTAACCAGTTAAGATTGGAGATACCTTATTTACATGCGAGGAATGTATCTTACAAAGTATGAAATTTGAAGTTATTCAAAGAGGGCAGTTTACTTTTGCTAAGGAGTGACAGTCATTACCCAGCATTCAACTGCACACTTTCAAATATGCTGAGAATACTGGAGAAAGCACTTACCTATTCTTTTCAAAGCACTTACCTACTCTTCTCTCCTGAGTTTTAAATATAAAGACATTATTATGGTCTACGGATTCTTAGAAATCATGTAACAGAGCTCAATGTCATTGCCCATAAAATAAGAAGCAGAACCTCTACAATACTACAAAGAGAGCTAGATTAATACTTCACTTCTTGAAATATTATATATAGAATGTGTGTCACATGAATTACTTAGGATAGACAGGCATGTAGAAGAAGGTGCTTAGTACATTCTGACACAAATACAGACTGAGGAAAAACTTACGGTATTAGCAGAAAAGAAGTCATTACATTTTCACCTTGAAGACTAGGATTTTCGAGAAGTCTGTTCCTTTCATAGCAACCCACACAGGGCTTGAGCAGTGTATAGAATTACAGGAATAATCTTTATAGAATGACTAACTGTCCCAAATTATTACCCTAACATCTCAATTTTAGGCAGAACATCATAGTCTTTCCATCTCACCAGTTTTTCTGAAATGAGCAAAGGTTATTCTTCTCCAATATTTAAAACTTCTGTAAAGTTTATCTCAGGTAATATTTTCCCTTTTTTTCAGAGACAGAACTAGCTTTCAAGGTCATATCACCACAGATATGTCATAAATACTGGGGCTTTTTGGGCAAGCAATTTTGGGTAATATGTTAGGGATTAAGTCCCTTCTCTTCTGAACTTCTAAAGTTTTTTTTAATGCCCAGATATGAAAAATATATAATTCAGTTCCAAATTTACTATTTTTGTACTTTCAGGTGAAGAAAACTGTTTTCCAAGAAGAAAAAAGATGTCCACAGTTCTGTGGCTTCTCATCACCACTAGATCTGAGTCAAGTCTGTGTGTTCTTGCTTTATGCTACAGATTCTTATAACCAATTTCTTCTTCAAAACAGTCTATACAGCCTTTCCAATACCGCAAAATTTAGTTCAGATGAACAGTTTTATCTATGTCATCTTACACAAATAAGATGGTTTAATATGGTCTGACTTCATAGAACAAGATGTACAATCCCAAGTGATGTCATTAAAATTTGTTCAGATTGTTGTAAAGCAGTGCAACCTGAAATTAGCAAGACTTTGCTATAATTTGGATAAAGCATACAATTAAAATACATCAGTTTGTCTCTGCACACATGGCCAAATGGAGATTTGCATGACAGGAAGCGTTAAAGCCATGTTTCACAGAAACACAGAATGACAGAATATTCTGAGTTGGAAGAGACCCACAAGGATCATCGAGTCCAACTATTAAGTGAATGGCCCATATGGGGATCCAGCCCACAATAATCTTCCAACAGGCTGGCACAGAACAATTTGGTTCTGTTGGGTAATGTTGGCATAGAATGCAACAGAGTTGTATAAAGATATCCGAGTTACCTGCTGAAATTGCACCAGCACATCACGGTAGCACATCACTTTCAAACAACGCTTGGTCAAAGCCCTACATTACTTTCCTTTCCAGTCAAAACTGGTGTGGTGTCTCCACACTGTGCTGTTGTACACTAAATAAACATTGAGATACCAAAGAACTTCAGGATAATGTCAAAAGAATAATGTTTTTTTCATTGATCTCAGTTACCTTGATCCTTATTTCTTTTTCAGAAATTTTCTTTTGTTTCTCCACTTCTTTTCTTTTACGTCGTTCTTCTTCTCTGCGCTTCCTTTTCTCTTCCTCCCGCAAACGTTTTTTCTCCAATTCTCTCCGCCTCCGTTCTTCTCTTTTCTCTTCTCGTATTCTCTGAAGAGTTCAATAATGATTAATTGTAAATTGTCCAACAGAAAACCACATGCAACATAAATATGGAACTTCAGGCAAAAGTCTGAACGTACCTGCTTTTCTAATTTTCTATTTTTAATATATTCCAAAAGGGGTGTTGTTCTTCTAGCTAAAACACAAAAAATTTGTGATATAGTGTTCAACTCCTAAAATGTACCCATTTCTTTACTTTAGTATTAACCCCCTTTTTCTAGCTTTATCAGAAAGGGAGCTAAATCATTGATAAATCTATTTGTTTCATGTATTTTTGAAGGTATTCCCATCATTCTGCTTCAGAAACACTTTGTTGCTTTTTTGCTGTTAGCCTTAGAAGCAACAGAAAAAAAGTTGCATGATTATTTGATGTTTAATTAAAGATCATATCTTTTCAGTTCAAGAGAATGGCTTTTCTCTCTTTCTCATTGAATGGTTATTTCACCAAAAAAGAAAGAAATGTGCACAGAATCCATTCCTACTTTTTACTTTTGTACATCAAAACCTAGCTGTATTGTTATTAATATACAGTCCACATTACTGTAATCTCACATAGCACTTTTCAATCACAGATTTCAAAGGACATCATAAGGAAACATTTTCAGTCTCATATAACATTTCCGTTTACTGGACATTTAGCATTCACCTTTTCATGGGAAAACAAGAGGAATAAGAGATAAGCAGTTTGTCCCAAGTTACCTAGCAAATTATCAGCAGCTTGAATAAAATTCTGGCTTCCCAAATTACTAATAAAAGGTCTCATCTGCTGGATTACACAGCCATTCTTATGTTACAGAGCTCTCTACACTCTCTGAAATCAAGTCACCCACCTGAACCATCTTCCAATTCTACAAAAACTTGGAGTACATCATCAAATTCTTTATCATGTTCTTTATCAGATTCTTTATTAATGACTGTCAGTACTGAATTCAGACTTGAATTCAGCTTGTGCTTATAACTGTGAGTAGTTACAACAAATTTTGTCAGTTTTAGATATCCCAGAACAGAAAATGTTTACTGCTTGAAATTGCTCTATAATTATGTATAGGATTCCCCTCAAACAATAGAAAAATATTCACTACTGAAATGCATGAAAAAATTTGAATGAAAAAGAAGAAAGGGAAGAAATCTAAAAAGTTTTCAACAAATTTGAAATGACATAGCCAAAATCTAGACACGATTAATATCCCAAAAACATTTAAGTCTTTTTGCATTGAAAGTCAGATTATGCTGGGGGTAACCCATTCGTTAATAACAAAACTTTGTTACACAGTTATCAATGGGAAGGCTGATAGGATTCACTGCTTATTTTTAGTAAATATCAATGGTAGGAAGTGACAACCAATAAACGTTGTTGATTTGCTATTTTCCTCCCTCTATCTCTAGATTGTCCACGCATCCCCATCCTATCAGCCCATAATTTTTGAAAAGTTTTAGGTCCCCAGAGCCCTCCCTTCCAGTCCCTCAGATCTGAGTTTTGCCTTTCTCTCCTGTCTAAGTGGTGGCTGCCTCTGGGCACCTTTATATGCTGAAAGAGATCACAAATTTTAACTGGAAGGTCTGGGGAAAGGATAAGCTGCACTGAGAGTCCAGAACTTGACCCTAGTCATGACTAAAGCTGTAGTGCAAGAGGTTTAATGAGAAATTATAACTTGAAGTTCAAGAGAGAGAGGCAGTGTGATGAGTGCTATCAAAAGAGGAGGGGAAAAAACAATGTTTATCAAACTTGAATTTTACCATCTTATTTATGGGCCTTTCTGCAAATAAAAATCTAAGAGCATTCTCTTAAAACATATAAGTAACTTTCATTAAAATAAAATAAATTACTAAATGAAGAGCTGTGTCAGCAAAACATTACATTTTATCTTGCTCTCTACAAACAAACCAGCAAAAGAGCTTATCTTTATCTTGCTACAGAGAAAATCTCTCTTATATCTCTGTCAAATGGAAAATGATCAGCTGATGCATCTGGCATGATGCATAAAACATGTTGATTTACAGTAACTCTACATGGAGAAATGCTGAGCATGTGAGGCTCAGTTCTGCCAGCAAAGTCTTGGGCACATCCTTCACTGACATCAGTAGGAGTAACACCTTTGAAACTGGACGCACAGCTAAACCCTTGCAAAACTTTGCTATTAACATGCTACCCGCTGAAGAAATCTTTGGTTTTGTATTGATAGCAGTGGCCACAGCTTTGAATGGCAGGAAAAATAAAGGAACTAGTTTGATTTCCTCTGGTTTAACAGAAACAAAGCACTAAAAGTCTTAATGTAAAGCTGCCTTCAGTCAATATTGTTACTCAGAAATCTGCCACTCTCAAGATTAATAATTTTCACTGAAATAATATTTTTAAGCTAATAAAGCTTGAAATTGTAAACTTTTTGTAAATTGTGAACTTATTAATATTTTTTTACTGCCTTTACTCTGTTGTGAAATACCACAGAAGATTTGGGGTAAATAAAAATTATTGGGTGACTTCCCCATCTAAAATAGCAACAAACAAGTTTTATTGATAAGAGAGTTATCTAAATGTCCATTTCCATTTCCTCTAAATTGTTATATTTCCAAATCTTTCCAGTCAACTCTTAAACTGCAGTAACAAGTGACAGCAAAGGGAAAGTGGCCTCAAGATGCAACTGAGCAAATTTATATTGGATACTAGGAAAAATTTCTTCACAAAAGACTGTCAAGCACTGGAACAGGCTGCCCAGGGAAATGGTGGAGTCACTGTCCCTGGAGATACTTAAAAATGTGCAGTTGTGGCATTTGGGGGTATGGTTTAGTGGTGGACTTGGCACTGTTGGGTTAATGGTTACACTTGATGTTCTTAAACAGCAAGTTTCCAACCGAAATGATTCTATGATTCTAATCAAAAGAGGAAGCTACTTTTTCACCACAAAGAAATAACAGCAAAGGCTGATTTTTTTTCCTACTCAATTGTCACACCTAGGAAAAGACTAACAGTTCTGCATGTTATCACTTTAAGATACAGCACATCAATATTCCATGTAATCCTAAAAGCTGCATACCAGCACTGAATATTTCAGTGTTGACCTTACTTAAAATTCTCCCCAGGACTCTGGAAGTCATGCTGCATGCATAAAAACGAGGTGTCGCCTTACTTTCAGAGATTTTCCCAGAATCTTGACTGTGAGAACAGAGAGAGTTCATTTCATGTTTCTCAATAAAAGCAGCTAATATCAGGGATCAATTGTAAAGTATTCAGCAATATTTTAAAATTTACTTTTTTTCTGAAGCCAGTGTGCATGCAAAAGTTCAAGTGAAGCCAAGTGATTCTGTGCATAGAGACTTAAGAGGTTTATTGCTACTACTTGGCTGGATAACAAATATTTAACAGTGGCAATATAAATCTGTTAGACTGAACAGGTCAGCTCTTGCAAGTAATATCATAAAGATATAAAAGTATGATATTCAATATTCTCAATAATAAGAAAAATCAAGAAAACAGACCAATGAGTTCCCTTGTTTTGGCCTCAATCTCTCCCAAAAGAATCTCAGGATTGGCACAGATCTTCTCTTCATCAGCACAATAACTCTCTAAAAATTTTCTATATTCTGGATCTGTGAAGAAAAGGTTTTTAATTATGTTAGCACTTTGCAATGCATAACAGAAATTTTCCACTGTGATGTCAAGAAAAAACATTTACCATCTTCAATGCTCCCGGCTTTGGCATCTTTCTTCTTCAGCTTCTTTTTAGAAATCTTCTGAAATGGAGCAAATTCAACCACTGCAGGATACTCCAAACCTTAAAAGAAATCAATCCTTAATTTTTTGAAGGGGAGCAACATTCTTTACCTTCAAGTAAGATTTTTTAAACTCTTGAACACGTGTTGGGTGGTCTTACTCGAAAACAAAGGTATATGTTTCTACAATTCACACCTAAACTTCTAATGAAAAGTTACATGTAGAGGTACTTTAAATTTAAAAAAAAAAAATTATTTGGATATGCAGTGAAAATGAGGATGACTTCTGTTGCACAATAAAGTTCTTGCATTATCATTTATAGTTCCCTTTTAATTATTCACAGACATTGATTAGAATAATCTACCGCAAAATCTCAGTCTGACAAGTGATTAAGTACTACCAGGAAATCAATCTGAAACTGTTGATTTGTTTTTCTAAAGCTTTGTTGCCTAGAAGATGGAAAATAAATAAATGCTGAGTAATATGCAATACAAAATACACAGTATCTCCTTTCAGAACCATAACCGTAAAACTCAGCACATAGAATTGTGTGACACTTCTCTTCTGTTTACAACAGACTATACAACTCCTGCCTGTTTACTGGCAGGGATTCTTTGGTTTGAATTGTGCCTTAAACACTGGCTTCTTCTTTGGACTGGAGTCAGAACTGTGTGTGGGTTTTGAATTTCACTTGGTTTCCACTTGCAGCAGGTTCAAGATTATACTTTGGACTTTTTCAGGTCCACTGAAAACTTGTCTTCAATCTGCTAGAACATTTGATAACCTTACTGAACCTACTAATCCTTGTTTCAGTCCCATCATGCAATGCCACCACAAGCCTCACCAGAGGGCACTTCTGAACAAACCCTGTGCTCTTTATTTGCACAAACAATCACACCACACTGGCCAGCTGTGCCCAAGCTCAGTTTCGCAATGTACAGAGCATTCTGTCTTCAGTCCAGCACAATACTGAAGGATGTGCTGAATTTAAGCAAAGTGAAGTCTTAGCAGAATCATAAAAGTAACTTCTTTCTAGTTTTTAATCTTGAAACACCCAGATTTTGAAATCTGAGAAACACATAATGCTAGGAATTTGTTGTTCATCTCTACAAAAACCATCCAAATCTGAGGGATATTAGAAGCAAATAAAACACCTCAGTAAGGAAATGCTGAAGAGCAATTCATTAGGTTGACAGACAGCTTCTTTTACAGATCAATTTCTTGCAAGAGTAGGCAAGACTACTTTTCACAGGACCTTGGCAACACTGAGTGTACAGAATAGACTGGGTATACCAGAGACCCACAAATCTGTCTACTTTATATAACCTATGCAATTTTTTACAGAAGGTATGACTGAATGAGGCAAGAAACTGCTAAAGTTTGCTAAACCACTTCTTATTGATGGCAGTTTCATACTCCTGCAGGAGACCTGGATTTATCCATACCTACATTACCAACCTTTTCTTTACTGTTGGGCAAACTTTTGCAGAGTGAACATTTTAAAACTGGCAACCAATTTTGCCATTCTTTTTCTTGGAACTCAGCTCAAGATGTCTGCAAAGGCCCCAAAAATTCAAGCTCTGTATGTCTTAAAAGTGGGCAACCAAAATGTTGCAGGTTTCCTCTTGCTTTTTCCAAGTAGGAGTAAGTGGCACAACTTTATCTCAGAAACACACTGAAGATGTAACAGTTCATGCTCACAATGTGTTCAGTTACTGTTGTAACGAATTGTGAAGCTTGCATAAGCTAATTTCCTTAGTATGATCTTGATAGTGAATTGCCTGAAGTACAAGAATGCACATAAATCATGCACACTACATAGACAAGCAAGATAACATGGACAAATATATTTTGCACTTTATTATCTTTCAAGTGCTAAATGTTAATGCATTTTTATGTAATTAACTGCATAGTGAGGAAATAATGGCATAATTAGCAAAAAGGAAGCAAATTGATGTTCTGAAATGGCGTATGTATATATACACACAACATCTTACAAACAGTCCAACCTTTATTATCAATGAAGACATAGCCATCAAAGCGATCTCTAAAAAGAAGGATGTCCTCAGGATTTCTAAAGTTAATGTATGCTCTTGAGAAGAGATGAGGATAAAGGCTGCAACAAGAAACAATTTTATTTTCTGTTACTTAATTATTCTTTTCAGGGCTAGGGAAAATGTAAAACCAGAAGGATCACATCGTAATTCTCATCTTCTTTGAGAAACTGCTACCTTAACCAGTCCTTACATTTACATATCTAATTATATATATATATATATGACAAAAAGTAACAGAACATTAGAGTTCTGTATGCATCTGATGCATCTGTGAAATTTATTCTGAACTGACACAAATATTTCCAGTTTGTTTTGCCTCCCTAAATTGCAGAGTATGTACTTCAAATTGAACAGGATCAAAACTTTAATATTTCACAATTTAAGGGATACGAATAACAGCAGTGCCTTTGAGGAACTTCTCAGGCATGCTAAGAAAAGTTTCCTATCACTGAGAAAGAAAAAGTTAAGTATGAGACTGCAGTGAAGGGGCAGTTTCCAGGCTGTTACTGTACTTGGAGATTTCCACATTTAAGCAAGAATAAATAACCTAATAGTTGGCAATATAATCCATTGAACTACTGTGAAAATCCAAAGTATTTCTAGCAAAAGAAACAGGTACTTAAAATAATTCCAATTCTTCAAGAATTTATTGGCATAGATCCCAGTCCACGGGTAAATGTTTAATGTGCCTGATAAAAACCTCAGGGCTGGCACACTACAACCATGATGAAACTGAGGTAATTTAATGAATTAGAACCCTCCAGCTAAGTTATTGTGAGTCATGGCATGTATGTGCTTTAAACTCTTGTAAATCTGATATAAAACAGTTTGTCTTAAACTGCCTTAATGACGACTACATATTACATAAGATTTTTGAACAAATCTTAACACAAGCTCATATCTTTAAAATATCTGTGTTCATAAATCCATTGTCACATATGGCCCACCTTCAGATCAACTCACCACCAGCACCAGGAAACAATACACACAGCTGCAATTGTATTTCAGTCCCAAAGCTCTTTCAAAATTGTATTTCAAAATGATTGAGAAAGAGCAAAAATATGGATTGGATCAGAGGATCCATGCATGTGGCAGCTCAAAGCAAGACTGCTCCCAAGTAATTTTTCTTTTTAAGATATGCATTCATATGGATTCCACTTATGGTGTTAGGATGAGACCATAAAGAGCAGTGCTGTCAATAATCAATGATTTTATATACCCACCAAATTTGTGTCTGATCCTGTAGCCAGAAGAAATGTTAAAAAAATCCCCAACCTAGAGGGCTTTTCTTCATTTAGAGGCTTTGCAAATACCAGCTACTGAGTGTTTCTACAGCCTGAAGAGTATAAACTCTCTGTTTTCAAGGAAGAGAGGAAGAGCTATGTTATCCATATACACCCATTTTGACATTCTAGGATAGGAACACCATTGCATGAACTCTAAGTGGGTAAAATGCAAAAATGCCTGCTAGGGCATGGCCAGGGCTGAAAGACGTGACAGAGTGGCTGTGAAGTCACTACCAAGATGCAAAGCAGATATAACAAAGCAGATTTCTTCTCATCCATTTCAAAGAAGATGAAATTTAACACTTTTCATAATGACACAGAGTTAAAGGGTGTATTTGTGTAAGCAAAGGAGGGAATTTTATTGTGACAATCTACAGCCGTGCTGGAAGCAATGTCTCTGTGCTGCCTAATGGCTACAACAGCAAAAAAGTCTCAGATAAACGGGGCTCCCAGGAAGAAGGAAACTTCCTTCTACATCGTATCAACAGCACTATTCTTATGTTTCATGTGTTTTGAGGTTTAAATTAAATGAGGCCTGACATTAGACTGATATGACTGTACACTTGAACTAATAAATACCCAGCAGAAAAACCAGGAATCTTGAGGATTATTTTTCATCCCAGTTGTTACCTGAGACTGAGAAACTGAGTTTCAGTTCCTAGTTAAATAACTACTTCAGCGTTCTTTTCATCTTCAGATTTTGTAAAATACTAAAACTTTCTGTAGATTAAAGACTGTTACTTGGACAAGGGTCCACTCCTACATTACTATGGCACTTCTCTGCCTCAGTGCACAGCAAGCAGTTTCATAATGTAGTTGGATTTTTTTTTTCATGCAGGAACTTAGAACCTCAAGGTTGGACAGATTGTGAAAAATAACTGAAAATACAAAGGCTTGTTTCTTACTAGTTTGCTTTAGCTGGTATATCAATGCCATCTCTTTCAACTTGTTTGGTAAAATAATCTTTTCCTGGTACACAACATAGTATTTTTCTAGCTTTTTCAGCTTAATCAGAGTGAATATCTTTCAAAACTGAGGAACATTTGATATGGTTATTAAGTACTTATTAGTAAGAAAAAACTGAGTCTGAAATGTATAAACAGGACTCTGGAAAACAGAGATTTAGAATTTACCTTGTAAGTAAGGGATCCAGTGTTGTTGTTATACATTAACATCATCAAAAACTTCACAGGCATCAGCAAAAACATACAACAATCTAAAAGCATGGTTATGCACAGCAGGATATTGATGTGCACCACAGCACAGTAACACACAACTGTCTGTCCATTATTGTTGCTATGTACCAGGGTAGAAGGTTGCAGAAACAGAGCTGTGACAATGCTTAGCAGTTACAAGTTCCTTCTCTGATGGAGCCAGTTCTACAAAGAGCCCATTCTCATATGCATGTGAATTAACTATCACAGTGCTTAGTGCACAAAACCCAAACCACTGAGTGTTTCAAACCCTTGTCTTAGGGTTCTTACTCAGCAAAGTGTAGTATGCCTAAAAAAGTGCGTAAAATTAACATTTTAAGTGGGAAGCTAACTAAACTTAGCAAATTTGAAATACTTAGTACTTGCCTGCACATATATTACTTTTACTTTAGGTTTCAGACACCTGACTTCCAGCTGCTGCTCCCCACCCTGGATTATGTGTTTACCTATCCACTGAGAACTCAACAGCATGGTCACACAGCAAAGAATGCACAGGGCTTCACAGGGCCACAGGCACTTTGAGGCTAAGGACCTCTCCTATGAACAAACAACTCTTGCTTTACTTTTGTACTTTTTTTTTTAAGGCAGTTATTGGCTAAAATACTGCTTTTGTTCGTCAGGATTTTGCCTTCCAGCTGAGTCCTACAGAAGGGCCAGTGAACTCTCTGTGTCTCCTCCTTTTTTCAAGTAGATCACCATAGATTTCATTCAGCATCTGAAATTCAGTTTTATCATCAGTGAGCTGGTTCCATTTCTCCATATGTTTGCTGTCTCTAATGCTACTTTCCATATGTATGATGTTTTGGACAGATGCACTGCACATGTTAGCACTTGGAGCAATCTCTATGGAAATAACCCAGATGAGTCTGAGTGTACACATTTATTCATTCCAACAGTTTCTTTTTCTTTTTCTGCTCTGCATTCAAGGGTATTCAATCTTTTAGTGTACATTTATTTCTGTAACATTGAGACTATAATCTCTTTAAGCCCTTATTTTTATAGCAACTTTAATAAAAAACACATTCTAAATGTTCCCTTCTTCTACAAAGTATCTTTTCACACAATTGTGTAAAAGGATTGATACACAAGAATGCAATTTAAAATAGTTATTTACAGCCTAAACAGCAGCATGCAAACTATAAAAACAGCAATCTCATCTTAGTAAAATACTTATCAACTTATGAATCATGGTGCGTATTTATAAAAACATATATATACTTAAATGTATATAGAGTTCTACAACTAAATTTTGGAGTCAAGTAACTCCTCCATCCACTCATATAATAATTGATAACTCATCATTCACATTGTCATGTCAAGATAAAATCCCCTGGCCTTCACCCTTGTCATCTTCTATGGTCATTCATGTAACGGGTGGAACTGGCATAACTGTAAACTAACTTAGTCCCTCCTTTTTACAGCTGTAAATGAGCAGCTTGCCTGGCAGAGAAAGCAGAAACACTAGAGTTGTGTCAATCAAAACCTGTCAAATATTTCGCCCAGAACACGGTAGTGGTGGCTCCCTCGAAGCTCTAAAGGCACTGCCCCTTCAGTGCTGCAGTTCCTGGGTGCATAGCTACATCCTACAATGTTAATGCTGTTTACCTACAATAATCCTGAGCAAAATGTTGTGAAGAAGTTAACGGAGGGAAAAGGAGGAGTGCTATTTGGAAGAGCTTTATCACTCTCTGTGATACATGGCATGGCACTGACTATTGGAACAGTTTTCATGTTAGCAAAGCTTGTGTTCAGATTTCCTCCCTTTAATAACCTCACAAGACTATCAACAGTTCCTGGCACCCAGCAGCAGTCCAGAAACATGACCCAAACCCTGCAAGGCCAGAGCTCAATCACTTGAATAGTGATTAGTCAAATCTTTAGAACACTCAGAAACCTTTACAAGCAAACAAAAGGAAAAGAGTAGCTCGAAAAAAGTTAATATTTGAAGTCTGAGTACAAGACAGTCAGGAAGGCAGAATCTTTAGTATCATCTATAAACAATGTTTTGTTAATATTTTGATGTCAATATGTAAGAAAAAATACATTGAATGCAGTGAATCAGATGAATCTGAAAAATGAATGAAACACAAGTCACTTTCTGAAATGATTTTACTGAAATTGGTGTAACTGAAAATTACATTAATCACATGAAATTTTTAAGTTTTATAGCTTACCTATAATAGAACACTGTAAACTTAAAGATAACATTTATAATATAAAGATATGATAAAGATTACAAAAAAAGAAACTGGAGTTGATATGCATATCTTTGTTGTTTTGTCCTCGAGGATGAGATTACTTCAGAAATAAAAACAGAAACAGCTACAGTTAGACTTCTCTAGTGCCCTTACCAACAGCAACTAATAAAGGATGCCAAGAGAAAGTTTATTAAAAGGGGGAAAACGTACAAACACTTCACCCAGTACTTGCAGCCTAGGGACTTTACAATACCAAATTTGTACCTTGTGTTTAATAGGTTTTCATAGACAAATATTTGTCTAAATAAGTATTTGTCTAACTGCTCCTGACCCGTTTCCAACATCCATCATTTGTGGCATGAATTTCTGACAAGTCCTAGTTTAATGGAGTACTGTGCAGAAAAAAGTCTCTAGAAAAATCTGAGTAAGCTTATAGAAACTTCTGTGATGTAATTACACCGGACATGGTTAAACTGAGATGTTAGGGCTCTTAAGGCAAACTTGTCTACTTTGCATCAAGACATCCATACATCCTTTTCCCTTTCCAACAAACAGATCCTCTTCACTGAGTAGCTTCTTCAAAATCCTTCTCATTGGGTGACATGAAATTTCTTTTCATCTTCAGATGTTTTTATTATCACTGAATTCTCTGGATTGGCTGCCACTATACACACGGTACAGGATCTAGAAAAAAGCTATTCAGTGAAAGACAGAGAAAATATGCCCATCTTGTCCTGCAGCTTCTCCTGTTAGTGGAATGACATGAAGACACACACACAGAGATTGCTGAAATCTTGTGAACTTTCCCTAGCATGACAGATTATGGCAATACAGTCCTTGACACTGAAAAAGAGTTCTCTGTTGGGTAAGAGAAGACTGAGACTCCCCGTATTAACCTTGTCTCTAACTTTTACCTCCTGAAAGCTTATTGTATATTCCTGAGCATGTGACCGTGTGTAAAGAGATGACTCACAAAAAGATATACATGGGTATGTGTCAGCATTTGAACAAAGGGGACAAAGGAGACAAGGTGATCCTGAGCCAGTCAAAAGACAAATAATCAGCCAAGGGAACACCACTGAATGGCAGTGAAATGCCTGCTGCACAGTTTGCTGAAAGAAGCTGTAGCCATACACACCTGGTGAAGACAAACCCATTTTGAAAAAATACATGTTTTGTATGAAAACACATTTTTTAAAAAGATGAAGAAAAAGAGCAAGTACAAAACATTTCATGCTGAAAAATGCAAACATAAATGAATTTTTTTTGAGTTTATGTTTGTGAAGGCAGAAGAAAATAACATGACAAATAAGAGCATGAGAAAAAAACCCACAGTATCTTTAATTGGTAACCTGACATAGATGCAATTAAATGAGTGAACAGCAAGATTTTTGGGTAATCCAAATTTCACCACATAAGAGAGAAAATGAAACTTGATATGCACAACTGTTATCAGTGCCTTCTCTTTTCTAAAGAGGCTGACTCCTTAAATTCTTATGCAAACAACTTCTCTGGAAAATAAAAATTGTAATTTTTTTAACTGTTAATTGGCATTTGTGCATCTAAACACACTGGAACCGACACTCTTCTTCAGAAAATTTTTGGTTTGCCTTTGGTATTTTCCTCTTATCAAATGAACAGCTGGGACAGCAGCCTTAGAGGCCCATTGGAAATACAGATAACAAAGTTTAGAAAAGCAATGTAAGGTACTACAAAGACTTCCAGTCAGACTAAGTACTTCTCTTTCCTCACTTCACATTCTTTGTGGTTTTAACAGCAAAGCTGAAGCACCTACTATTTTGTTGCTGTACTTATGTGCAACTACCTAGGTCCAAAACTGTCATAATTTCTCTAAATAAACATTAATTTCTTCCTTACTGAGAAATTGACTCTGAGAGAATGCCTAACTTCAAAACGTGGTCAGCAATAAAGATCCGGGACCCCTCTGTAGTCTGTGTAGAGAATTTCATGCCAGTGGAGAGGTGCTTCATCACACACTAAGATATGACAAGATGGATCTTATACTTAGTTTTTCAGAACACATGAAGGTGGAGTGTGTTTGGTGTTTTGTTTATTTTAGTGGTTAAGTTCATTCTCTTTTGGAAATGGATTTATTCGAAGGGATTTGCATTTTACCACTGTGATACCGAGTAAATTATGTAACTATACCAGCTTTTAGAACAACTAATATTTCTTCCTTTTTATTTTTGCATGAGATAAAAATGAATAAAACTAGATTATTTGAAAAATTGTATGAAGCACATAAAAAACCATGCAAGCAAACAAACTAAACTCAAACAGAACATATGAAAATGTTCTGTGGTTGTTTGCTGCAGACTAAATCTTGCTCACAGCCAACAAAACAGCGTGTTCATCTCTGCTGATGGGACATAATGGGGCATAACTGACTCAACTGTGCTGGTGTGATGGGCAACTGTGCTGTCTTAGAAGGTATCCCCTGATTCACATTATTAGATCAAGCTCCCCACCCTGGAGGAGGTACCTGGTTTATATTCACCTGAACCTGAGTGAATATAAACCCATCAGATCATGTGTTCCGTGGATTTCTCCCCACCACTTCTTCAGGACCTTCCCCACCTCCTTCAGATGGATCTGGATCCAAGACTGCACCGCAATCAAGTCTTGTTGCAGGGCCTATGGGTGGTTAGATCCTCACACTCTTGTACTTTGTTTTTCTTTCTTTTTTGCTTCACACTCTTGTCCTTTCTTCCTCTTTCTTTCTTTCTTTCCCCTCGTGTGTGTCCTTGTGTGATGTTGTTGTGCTTTCATATTATTGCATTACTATAGATAATAAGCACTAAAACAGTTCCATACCTGTTTTCGTTTGCAACCAAATTGTTCTATAATAAACCCTACATTGTTTATTTACACACACTGATCATTCAGGGTCGTTTCATACTGATCTGCCCCAAGGGATCTAATAACAAGAACCTGGGTTACCCCCACCTTTTGTGGCAGGTCATAACAGTAACCTGACAAAAATACTAAAAAGAGGAAAAATATGTGATTTTGTATGCCCCAAATACTTTGATTAGATTTTAAGCACCTGGAAACCTACATAAACAGCTCATCCTCACCTGGGATCAGCAGTACAAAACTCAAAATAATCATGGGCAGGTAGAGGATGCAGCTGTTCCTCCAGTTGCTCCTTGGTAAGACAAGGAGGAAGCCTTCGAATTACCACCTGCATATATAAAAAGAAATGGAGATTTACATTTGATCTAAATACTGTAGGGTATCTGACATAATCTGATGAAGAGCCTGAGAACCATTGCAATTTAATTATTAACAACCTAAAAGATATTGATTACACAAAAATTTTATAGTATCTCTTTTAGAAATGACTTAATGTAGCTTTGAAGTCTTGTTACAGCAGTATTTTAGCATAGTAAGTCTCTGTGTCCAGGTGTTCCTGGCAGGAGTTTCAGGGCAGCCTCTGAGAGGATGCTGGGGCTGCCCAATATTGAGTGCAGCCAGCTCCAGTAGATCCACCCCAGGGCACAGCTGAGCCCCTCAAGCCAAGATGGTGGCAACTCTGGAAAAGCTATCTAAGAAAGGACAGGAAAGGCTGCACAGCAGTGGGTGAGACAGAGTAAGGCGGGGGGGGAAGTGTAAGACAGCCTTGCAGGCAGCAACGAAAGGAGAAGGAGGGGAGGAGGTGCTCCAAGTGCCAAAGCAGAGAGCCCCTTGAAGAAGATCATGGTGAGGCACGCTGTTCCCCCACATGCCGTGAAGTACCATGGTAGAGCAGACATCCACCTGCAGCCCATGGGGGACCCCATGCCACAGCAGGTGGAGATGCCCTGAAGGGCCCTGCAGCCTGCACAGAGGAGCCAACACTGGATCAGGTTTATCCTGAAGGCCTGCAGCCCATGAAGGAGATTCATGCTGCAGCAGGTCATGAACAACTGCAGCATGTGGGAGGGACACTCCTGCAACGCTTCATGAAGGACAGTATGACACTGTGTCCCATGTCAAGTCCCCCATGCCAGAGGAGGAAAGAGCAGCAGAGAGGAACTGTTATGTCCTGTCTACAATCCCCATTCCTTATCCTTCTGCAGTGCTTGGGGGCAGAGGAGGTTGAGCCTGGGAAGGAAGAGGGGAGGGCAGAAATGCATTTTAGTTGCAATCTTTTTTCTCACCAATCTTCTCTATTTTTTCTTCAAACTAGGAATTAAGTAAATGAATTCTCTCCATGTTAGAACCATACTGTATCCTGAATTAGAAGGGACCCACAAGGACCATTGAAGTCCAACTCCTGACCCTGCCCCAAGAATCCCAACCTGTGCCTGAGATCATTGTCCAAATGCTTCCTGAACTCTGTCAGGCTTAGTACTCACCATTTGCCTGGGGAGCCTGTTCTAGTGCCCAACCACCCTGTGGGCGAAGAACCTTTTCTAATACCCAGCCTGAACCTCCCCTGACACAGCTTCATGCCATTCCTTTGGGCACTGTCACTGGTCACCAGAGAGATCAATGCCTGCCCCTCCATGTCCCTTTGTGTGGAAGCTGCACGAAGCTGCTATGAGGTCCTCCCTCAGTTGTGTCAGTTTCCCCCGTGATGACACTTTGTTTTTTCCATCATACCTTCTTCCCGGGGCTTGCTGAGGGAGGAGTGCAAGAGCAGCTGGCTGGGCGTCTGACAGGCACCCAGAGTCAACGCACCACACTCAGCTAACCTGCCCAATAATAAAAACCAGGAAACTGTGTAGAAACCTCTGGCTGAATGATGCCAGCACACAAAGCTGTAAAATGGCCATCAGGCTTTATGAAATTGGTTTTAATTTCTGAATATTTTAATATCTGAATTTAACTTTACTGAGCTCTGAGTTATAGCGATTTTCAGTGTTTCAGTTTTCCAATTAAAAAAACCGGGAATAAATCAAATCTCACAGTACTCAAGGACTCAAAGAATTGTTAGGGTTGAAAGGGACCTTCGGTCCAACCCCCCTGGCAAGAAGTAACTCAGAGCAGGTGCCACAGGAACACGTCCAGGTGGGTTCTGAATGTCTCCAGCCAGGGAGACTCCACGACATCCCTGGACAACCTGTTAAAGTCTGTAAGTATAATTTGAAAAGTGCTCGAATAAAGACGGGGAAGAGAGATGTGCTCTTGCCCTTGACAGGCGCTGCTTTGCCACAGCAATAGCCAGCCTTAACTTCACAATTAAATCTGAAATGATTTCCAGCGCTGACGCTGGGGGTCTCCCAATACTCCAGAGAATGAACACCCTCATTCTGCAGATGAATACCCGTTATAAACCCACGAATCTCCTGAGATGAGGCTCGGTCTGTCCCCTCACTGCAGCCTCCCTCCCATCCTCTTCTATCCTCTCCCATCTCCCACCGGAGCCT
>VZTX01021848.1:412608-444754 GCA_013400915.1 Pardalotus punctatus | reverse complement strand
GGGCGGCGCGGCCGGGTCGGGCAGAGCGTCGGTGTCGCGGCGCGGCGCCTCCTGCCGCAGTGGGGTGTCCATGGGCCGCTGGTCACGGCCGCCGCCCCGGACCGGCCCCAGCCCGGCCTCCCGCTCCGACCGCATGGAGCAGCCGCGCCCGCAGCCGGGCGGAAACCTCGCGAGAACTGCCCGCAGGGCTGGCGGCATCTCGCGAGGCTCCACCGCCACCCCCGGCGGGGAGAGGCGGTTCTGTCCCGGTCCTCGTCCCTCCCGGAACGGCACGGCGCTCCCACGGTGCTGGTGCAAGGAGACACAGAAACGTGCCCATTTCCTTCTCTCACGGCCTCGCCGTAAGCTCACGGGTGCGTTGTCACCCCAGCCCCCGAGCAGCTTGTAGGGCGGGAATGGCACCGACACCGCGGGGGTGTTATCCACAGTGTTTGGATGCAGGGTCTGAGGGATAGCCAATTTGTGGGGCGAAAGCAGTGGGAAAAAGGAAGAAAGGGCGTTACTCAGTACTTGCATGAGGCCAGGAGTATTGTGCCTGTCATAATGCAGCGCCAGCCTCAGCCCCCGAGGCCACGCAGCAGCGAGAGCTCTTCCTAAGGGTGCCTCCAGGCCTTTGTGCCTGGCTTCGTCAGGAACTGTGGTGACAGGACAAGGGAGAATGGGTACAAACAGAGAGGGAAAATTTAGGCTAGATGTTAGCAAGAAACTTACTGTGAGGGTGGTGAGGCACTGAGCAGGTTGCCCAGGGAGATTGTGGCTGCCCCATGCCTGGCATTGTTCAAAGCTGGGTTGGGCAGGGCCTCGAGCACCCTGGCAGGGAGGTGTCTCTCGCCCTGGCAGCAGGGTTTGGGACTGCATGATCTTTAAGGTCCTTTCCAACCCAAACCATTCTATGATTCCATGATTATGCTAAGTGCTGACCCATCAATCAGAGCAAGGCTTATTCAGTCCTAGATTGCAATCAGCAAAATTTGCAATATCTAGATCCAAGAAGTTTCTTGAAATTCCTGTGTGAGCTGGAATATCTTGGACTACAGCTCCTAGAATTGGTGGCAGAGGTACAGCAAGCTCCAAAGTAAGGACACATCAGGCATTTATGAACAGACTTGTCGTTTCTACAGAAACTAGACAGAAGGAGCAAAAATGCCCACAGTTTAGTCAGAACACACAGGGTCACTGCCACTCTTCAGATCCTGCTGCCTTGTTGGTCTTCAAACAGCTGTCCACAGCATGAAGGAAATACATGATCTGATGTGGAATAATAAAAGCAGGTGGCGTTGGCTGAAAAAACTGAAATCACAGAATATTCTGAATTGCAATGCACCCACAAGGGCCATCGAGTCAACTCTTAAATCAACCCTTAAGCCCACATGGGGATCAAGCTTGCAATGCTGGCATTATTAGCACCATGCTCTAACCAATTGAGCTAACATGTTATTCCTTTTCAAATCTTTTAGGTAGCAGTAGCTACAAAGAAACTTTTGGAGCCATTTGCAGCAGAAGTATCTTGTGGGTTTTCATATCCATCCTGAAAACTTTTAAGGCAACAGTCACATCTCCCCACTCAGACAAAACTGATCATTGGAAGAGAAAAATGAAGTTACGGGACAGAGTAATAATGTCTCTTTTGGGGACATATTTATAAGCCACCCGACATGTACAGTCCTGGACCCTAGTACCCAGCAGCCAAATCCAAACGAGGGAATGGCAATGGATGGAAGCAAGAATCAAGATTCTGAGGTCAAGTCAGGCCAAAATTAATAACCAAAGTCCTCATGAGTACAAGGACAATACTCAATTTAACTAGAGCCAGGGTAAATGTCATAATAACCCAGAAAGGCACCAATCATTATCTAGCAAGCAGAGTTCAGGCAAGAGCAGGACTGGAGCAGGACAGGTGCTGGGAGGTGCAAAAGACTAGGGCAAGCAGGTGCAGCCAGTACAAAGGCAGGGATTTGGACAGAACAAGAGCAGGTCAAAACATTGAACAGAAGATAAATGAGGAGAGAAAAACTTTCCCTAAAGTCCTGTCTGAGACACAAATCATGAACCAGCTCACAAGCTCTAACCCAACTGTAGCTGCCTAAAAGGCTTGGAGCCAAGCCAAGCCATATCAAGAACTCCTCTGACATCCAAAAAAGTCCTTCACAATCTAGGACACTTTATATGCATTTCTTTCTAGGTAACTTTTAATACAAATAAACAATGGCTAGCAACAGCCAGCTGAAAGACCTCCAGCAAGACATTGCCAAGGCACCATGTCACGATATGCTGCCATTATAGCAGTGCCTGTTCTTGCTACTCCATCCTTTTCCTCCCACTCCAGCCACTCTGCCCCACTGATGACAAGTGACACATGGCTTGCTGTCTTTGAACCTGAGAATTGATCATATCTAGAAATTATTTTTAAATGCTATTCTAGTTGCCCGATTTCATTCACAGTGTAACCACACAAGGATTTGTATTGCCACAACTGAGGAAGTAGCACATGAGATTCCGAAAGGCAGGAATAACATAAACCAGTGTTACCATCACAGCTGACACACCATCAGATCCTAACTGCAGAGCACAGGAAGAAAGATGAACTTTTATCATCTTTCTTTTCAATCTTTTGCCAATGAAAAAGATTAGTAACAGAAAAACAATGCAAGATTTATATCCATGTCTGACAGTAAGTCAAAAGACCTGTTTCTCTAGAAGACTGTTTTCCCACCTTCCATTTAGAAATTGCCATGATGTCTTACTAGAAAAGTAGATTTATATATGCTGGATTAAAAGTTATTATGTTATAAAGGAGTTTGGCTCATGGAGAATGTTTGAGAACCTATTTGCACTATCTTTCTGTCTGCTCTATGTGCAGCAACAAGCCTTTGCTATCATGTTATCCGTGAGAGTCTTGGTTACAATCATTCAGGATACATGAGCACAGATGTAAACATAACTAACAAAAGATCCTTTAAAGGAAGAGACCTGCCTAACAGAGCAGCTGTTGAGACACACTCATTATAGATTCTTCCAGAGTGTCCAAGAAAAATCCCCAGTTTACCTCAAAGAGGTCACCTGCACCACACACAAACTACCAGGTTCCAAAAGAAAAGAAACCCCTCCATACCAACTTTTTTTGCCAGCCACACTGAAGAAGAAATGCCTGACCCTGGCCAGGAGATGCATGTTTCCTAAATGATTAATATTTCCCTTAGCTACTTTTCCACTTAAGACTCATGGCTCATACCATGCTTTTCAGGACAATGTGTAACTTCGAGTGAATTGTTTTAGAACTAGGAAGTAAAACATTTTTATTCACCTTACTTTCTCATGTTTGGGAATATATCAGATTGGTACTGAATTATGCACTGAATGCAAACTCCATTCCAAATATTTTCTAACATATGGAAGGGAAACTTGGGCATCTCCAATCCCCTCTGTGGAGCCACAGCACAATTCCCACTGTCACTGGGACAGAACCAGAATTCTTGACACTACTGTGCTGGTGCTCATAGGAAAGCAATGGCATCACCTGGACCCAACAGATCTCCACAGTGACAGTGTGTGCAATTACTGATAAAATACAGACTCCTCTCCAAGCTTTTCCTCCCTTGATACCCTTGAATTTCAAAGTGCAGTTGTGTCTAAAACTTGAATTCATGTTCAGTAATGCACAGACATGCAAAATAGCCAATACCCTGGATTCAAACGATGTATATGGCCTGCATCAATGCAATGATGTCTTCTTGATCCAGATGGGGATTCATGAGAGTGCTATTAGGAAAGGAATATTTATAAAGTAGGAACTATAAAACTCCCGGTGTTAAGTACATAGTAGTTTGAATTCATATAAAAAAATAGCAAATTCATGAAAGTACAACACCATAACAAAAATGCTAAAACAAACATACTACACTTAGACAAAATGAGCTCTCTACTAGTATTTATGGTCATGTACTATGGTCTGACATTGATGTTTCTAGCATCATATCACTTTCATTCATTTCAATCTCAAATGTTTCTTCCAATGGGCGACTGGTATCTGTACTTTTCCTTTGATTTGATGTCTCTAATGTTACTATGCCACTTTCATCCAGAGGTTGTCTTTCTATGTCGAATTCTCTGAAATCCCAGGGAGGTGAAATTATGTTCTTTAATGTCTTCACTGTGTGTACATCAAAGTCGTAACATCTTAATTTGTCTTTGATCTCTGTTCCTAGGAAAACAGACAAACCATTAGTTTATTTCAAATGAATACTCCCAAAAATGTAATCTCAAAGAAAGTATCATCCAGAAACTACTATAATTCTCTGCTTTCAGACCATCAGAGATTTGTCACTGCTTAATGACTGAAGCTGAATAGAGCTGCTCTGAAAAAATCCAGCATTCTCCTTTTTCAAAAAAGCACAATATAAGAAGCACAACTCAGATTCAAAAGCCTGTTTTGAGAAGTAATTGCCAATTCCCTTCCCAATTCTCCAAGGGGCTTTTTTTCTTGTTTAAGTTACTCACAGCTTGGTTTGCATTAATGTGTATCACATGGCTGCATGGTTCTTCCAGATGTGTTAAATGACTACATATGGAGCAAGACAATATTGAGAAGAAACACCTGCTTCAATTGTGTGAAAAATCTGCAGAAAAAGAACTAGAGCACACAGATGGCTTTTACTTTTAAGGCTTCAGCCTTCTTAACATGCTTGACAGGACATCAACTCTGTTCACTCAAGATAAATCCCTAAGTTCAATGAAGCAGCAATCTATAAAAAAGACAAAAAATTTTTTGCAGGAAAAGCTTTCATAGAAAATCTAAACCTGTGGCAGTATAGTTCATTACTGTTATGAAGCACTTTTTTTTAATACCATATATAAATCTGTATTTTTGGAGTCTGAAGAACTTATCCTGTCTCCACAGAGCCAAGTTTTAACAAGGTGAAAATACCTTGCTCTACAGCAACATTAACCTTAGTGCTCTGATTTCCTAACTCCATACCTGTTTTATTTTTTCTCTGGGATCTAAGATGCCACAAATCAATATTTTCTATAAAACAAACCATCAACACCTTTAACAACAAAGTGTTTCCTTTCTTTATGCTGGTGAGAATTTACTGTCATGATGCTGACAAAAAGCAGTGGTCACCTGCAATTGCTGGTAAGTTCTGATTCACTTAGCCATTAAAAAAAAATCAAAAAACCCCACTACAAAAACATACTCTGTTTTGTAAGTTAATTAGGTAGCGGTAGGCAGTCTTTCTTAACATAAGAGTAACACTCCTCTCAAAGGACTCAATGACTTTAAGAGAGATGTAAGTTAGAGAATTACCAATATAGGCTTCGGAATCACCAATGTACATTTCTATGCAGTGTCCAAGCATTGTGACTGAAAATGTGTCATCCCGCCTGAGGCCAAGGGCCTATTAAAAAAAAAAAAACAAACCAGAAAAAAGTATTTAGCAGCAAGTAAAAACATTTACATCTTAAGTACATCTGCAGTGGTTCAATTTGCTGGTTTGTTGTTGCACAATCTATCTGAGCATAGTCTTCACTGTAAAAGCAAAACATTGCACAACCAAAATAACACCATCCTATGAACTGGCTGAAGTAGTAAGCAAGCAAAGCATGAAAACAAAACCAGAAAAGGATATATATACAGACAGAGAATCATTCATATATCATGAGATATAACATATATTGCTGTCCACTTACTGTAAAATTTCAAGGTTTGAAGTATTTTAAATTATTTCAACTGTATGAGAAGCTTATGTACATAAAATGCAAATTGCAATTCAAAATTTGTTGAAGAGGCCATTTTTTTACATAATCAATAGAAAATACAAGATTTAAAAAAACCAAATTAAGATTATAAAATAAACACTGATTTGGAGGCTGGAAAAAATGCTGGTTCTCTGTTCCAAACCCAAATCAGAGTGAAACAGTAAATAACAGAGTCTGTGACCAGTCCTTCAGTTGAAGCCAGTTACGTACCGTGTGAAAATAATCAATGGCACTTTCAAAGTTGCCCATGAGGCTGTGGATGTAGCCAATGGCAGAGTAAGTAGAAGCATTCTGAGGGATTAATACTAGAGCCTGGCGATGGTATTCCAGTGCTTCTTCATACTTCCTGTTAGGGTTAAATACAGGAGATCTCTTAGTAAGCTTCCTGGTGAAAGGTGTTTTAACAGTATCCTGTGGGTATTTTCCTTAGCAAAGTGGAACACAGTTGTGCCAGAACTTTAAAATTATTGTTTCACACTCTGAACATAATAGAATGTACAAAAGACTCATGGATATTGACCAGTTTTCTTCCTCAGTGTAATTGAGAAATCATTGTTCTCCTTATGCAGCAAAACAGCTGCCTACAGCTAGGTCCCATTCGGAGATGTTAGCTATTTGATACGGTAAATTGCTTTAGATGTTTAATGCTGCTCATTGTAACATTGGCTTTCTTCCTGTAGCTTTCATTTGCCTTCCCAGGGGAGAGAAGGAGCAATATGAGACTAAATCATACATCATTCTAACTGAGAAAAGCTCTCTGGGCAGAAATTTCACAACCCTTAAGTGCTACATATATTGGTATCTTTGTCAATTCCATTTTGCTACACTCTCTATCAGAAATGTAGATTTACACATATCCAAGATTTCTATCAAATACCAACCACCCTTTCTTTGAAAATTACCTATTAATTAGACTGATTCTAGCATTTGTTATTTTATAAAACAAGGATTAAATGTACACTACATTACTCTGAGAAATTAAATTGTCACATTTGATATCCTAGTTCCACATTGTTAAAAATAAAGATAGCAATCACCTGTTCACAAGAAATTTTAATGTCTATAGTGATAATGAAGTTATGCAATGAGCAACACATGAAGTTGTTACAGGGCATCAAGTAACAATTGAGGCAGAAAAATTATGCAACTGTTTGCTTGGTGCACAAACCTTTCACATTATTTCAATTCTGTTTTTACTCATAGTATTTACACATCCAGTTGACTACCACTGTATTTTAATATGCACCTTTCAAATTTCAATCATATGATACTAGTGAGTAGACATATCCAGTAATTTTTTTCATAATTACCATATCATGTAATACAAACACTACTAAATCAGTTATTACAGAGTTTTTTAAGAAGTCAAAGCATATGTACAGCTGCCTACATTCTCAACTTGATTTTATTGCAAGACGGTTTACAAGGATGCAAAAATATATTAGCTTTGATTTCTGAACCTAAGCAAATATTAGGAATTGTAAAAAGCATGATATAAGCAGTTAGTAATCTACTGTAGAAATTTAAAAAATACAAAAGTAATTATAAACAAGTATTTGAAAAAAACCCTGCAATTATACTCATGAACAGATTCCAGAAGCAGTGTCTTTTATTTGATCTTGGCACAAGGAGTAACTATTATACGTCCTTATTTCGTAATGAAAATGAAGACTAATTGGCAATTCGAGCACAAAGCAATTACTACCAAAGCCAAAGCACAAGTACAACTTTCATCTACCATAATCACATTCTCATTAGCAGCTTTGAAACAAAAATTACAGTGTACACCAATTGAGCAATTAAAACCACTAAAAACATTAAAAAAATATTGCATTGATTGAACAAAAGAAAGCACTGCTTAAAGTTAGATTAAGGTAATTAATGAGCAAACATCTCTATGCTAAAACTGGTAAAGCTTGTATATGTACTTTGCACTTTTTCTGTTCATGGAATCGAACTATGAAATAAAATATTAAATAGTTTTGTTCTAGAAAAACATAAACCATAAAGTAATACTCCCTTGCTGTGTTATAATGTCACTGAATATTTCACTTCAGTAAAAAAAAGTGAGTACTAATCCAAGCAATTAATTGGCACAAACCCACCTTTATGTTAATTAAATCAGTGGACATGTTTCAGTAGGTGAGGACTGTGACAGTAGAGAGTTAAAATTCACACCCATACAAGGATGTAAAAGCTTAGAACCAATTCCTGTCTAATAAGAATCAATAGTTAGAGAAAGGCTTTTACATTAGGTATTTTAACTTTTGTGTAATAAATAGGATATAAGGTGTGATTAATGTAGTTATGTTCACAAGTTGATTTAGAGAATCTTGTTCTTACATTGTCTTGTACACTGCTCTCATGTGGTACGTAATCTTGATATAAATGAGAGAGAAAACACATTTGTGCAGCATTACAAAGTATAGCTCCAGTACTCTGCTTACTTGAGTTTTCTGCAGACATGTCCTAAGTTGTTCAATAAAGGCTCCCACTTATCAACTGTTACCTGCAAAATAATGTAACAGTTCAAATAACTGCAGCTTCCTAACTGTAACTAAATTTTGTCTACTTTAAAAGAACGAAAACAACATACAAATGAATAGGGAATTTTGTTTATGAACAAGAAAAATATAATGAGCATTTTAAATTCTTAACATGCAATTAAGCTCAAAACATTCAATAACTCTTTTTTCTATTTTTTACATTCCCCAAAGCCAATTAAATTTCTTTAAAGGGTCAGTGATATTAAAACCTGATGCAAACCAAACAAAACTTGTTTTCTACTTAACTAGAAAGGGTCATGTCAAGTCTCAGCCTAGAAGCACCAAAGACAGTTTTAAAATAAAATTTATATTGTATTGCTTTTATCTTTGAGTAAGGACAACATGTTTTGTCACAAGCTATTACAGAATTTGCTGGAGTTTTGCAGATTTATGACCTTGCATGTTATTAGAAAAAATACCTCATTTCCAATAGCTTTGATTTTTTCCAGCGCATCAAGGAACCACTTTTCTGCAGTTTTCCAGCTAAGGATTGAAGTGGTGGGGGGGAAAAAAAAGGAAATTATTGAAGAGCTTTTACTAGCTGAATAAGAAAACTGTATTCAAGGAAGATTTCTGTGACATTATTTCATCACGAGTGAAATTAAGCTCCAGTAATTTACATTTGGCTGTATTTTGCATTGTGGTCTTAAGAGCTAACAAGACAAAACTAAGAAAAAAAAATCAGAATCAAACCAAGAATATTGACTAAACACTTCTTATAGAGGTCAGGTTTTTTTCCCAGAAGATATTTAGAACCTCCTGAGCTGACAAAATGTTTTGCTGTACAAAATTTTATAGTATGTGTGCAGATAGATGCCATTTCAGGCATTCAACTACACAATGACAGGCATATGGAAGATAGTATCAATCTCTGGATGTTCCTCAAGCATTAAATTCTGTCCTTGTTCAATCTTAAACAAGGAAGAACAACATAGAAAGCAAAGGTTTAAGGTGAACATCATCTAAACTACAAAACACTGTAGTTCAATGTAAGTACTTTAGTAGATATACGGGAATATTACATTTCAGAATAATCCATGTTTAAGACAGTATTTGATCATATTTTGCAAGCTTACTCTCCATTTTGAAATGCTACCACTCCAACTTCATGCATAACAAAAGGATCTTCAGGTGCAATGCTTAAAGCTTGGCTGAAAAACCGTTCAGCCAACTTAGAGTTGTTGGTCAAACCGTATTCCAGTCCAATGTAGAGCATCGGCAAATGGCACCTAAAAACCATAAAACAGAGTGCATGCTTGTTTCTGTGTGGTTATCAAGAATGGAGTCACAAACTATAAAGACATACCAACTATTTGCATATGTTTATGTACATCCAAGTAAAAGCTGGTTTAAATGGACTATGACCCTAATAAGTTTAAAAGGGAAGTTTAAAAGACTTTACATCTCTGTTTAACAAGAGTTTGAACTGCAATAAGTAATTGTAACCTGCTGTGGAATCACGTGTATTTTCTCAGCACTTAAGTTTAGTTCTGATGTTTTCCTCCCTAATTTCATTTATATATTTAATTTACAAATAGAATATGGAAGAAGTAATAATTAAAAGAATTACATTTACCAGTAACTACAATCAAATCCAATAGTTTTATATGCAATATGATATGATTAGTTCATTACTCATTTTACAACCTTCTCCCACAGCATGAAAGAGCTGTTCAAGCTATACAGCAGTTGATGACCTGGTATGACTTCCATGATTCACAAATTTCAGAAAATGTTCAGGTAGAACTTAGATTACCTATATAAAAAACTTGACTTTAGAATTTATAAAATCAGAACAGTAATCACAAATGATGCAGTTAAATGCAGACAGCTAAATTATTGGGTTTTTTTTCTTCTCCTTTGTTCTCTACCAGATAATTGTTGCAAATGCATTGCTACCGTTTAAAAGGATGTAAGTCAATATTCTACACTACTTATGGATTAATTTTAATCTTCCCAAATATGACATTTTGTACATACCCTTTCATGAGCTGTGCAGCTGTGAAGTAGGCAGCCATTGCTTGGTCATGCTCACTCTCCACTGCAAATGAATGTCCATATGCTATCCATGCAGGTCCATAGGTTCGCTCCAGTGTTGTAGCTTTGCTAGAAGCAAGAGCAAGTCACAAGGAAACACATCCGAAATTAAATTTCATCTGCTTCAGATGACTACTTAGATAGCACTAAGATGCCATGTGGTTAGATGGTTAGATATCTATTAAGATAATTGTCTGTAATGACCAGTGGTAAAAAAAGTTAATTAAAAAAGTTCAAACTATTTGGCACTTAGAAATATTACACATTCTCATGAATTCATTTTACTATTTCTGCTACTGTTCACAGACAGGAGGAATTATTGGATATTACCGAACATAAACAATTATATAGTATGTGAATTGAGTAAAATACAGAAATAATTAGTAGTGACTCAAAATGTATTGCAAAATCCTAGGTATACATTTTGAAATAAATAAATTCTATCAAATCTAAGTTTCAGAAGCAGGATATGAAAATACCAAATGAACACTTGGGTTGAATTGTATGTTGAAATTTCATCATATAATTGTGCTAGCCTTGAAGAAGATGAGTATTTGTCACATCACAGGCTGTGCATCAGAGAAGTATACAAAATGTCACTCAAGTCTTGAGCTGAAAACTGAAACCTGAGCATCAAGACTGCAACCTGAAGTCTTTACAGAAAGGTGGACTTGACAGGAACATTAGAAAGCTGTGTAGATTATTTTCTGAGTCTGAAGGCAAGGGCATTCATAGCTAAACAGCTCATAAAAAGTGTGCCCAGTCTTTTCTTAAAAGCTTCTGATATGGAGATAATACACGTTCCATAAGTGTTCTATCCTATTGCTTAACTGTCCTTAACCTAACTTTTTCCTAACATATAATCTAAATTTTGTCTGTCACAGATAAACTCATTATTTCTCATCACAGATCCTAGAGAATGGTTTGTTCTTTGTCTTCTGGGACAAAACGTTACATATTCAAACACTTTTATCTTGCCACCCATGACAGCAATGAAAGATATGTTGGTATTTGACTGTCTTCAAGTTTCTTTTCTGAAAACCACTGTGTAGCCCACAGTCTCCCTACTCTTGTTAGCTTTGCACTATCATTCTTCTCCAAGAAATTTAAGCACCTTGTTACTATTTCACTTTTAGCAGACCTCTTTTCCCTTTTGCCAGAACTACTCTGAACTTTGATGTTTGTTTGATTTGTGGTTTTTGTTATGTTTTTCTCTTCAACATATCTATAGATCCTTTCTGGCTGGCTAGGGATGCTTGTACATTTAACGACAGCATTTATTTCATCACCGAAACCAAATGTATCACCCAGGACAGCTTCTTGAAGAATTTTTATGGAATGTAAGGAACTTAAACATTTTACTCATGATAACCAGGCATTTAAAAAGTCTAAATTACTAACGCATCTTTACATATATTGTCTATAAAGGTCTCTGCAAATTTTGTCTTACAGGTTGATTTATGCACTCTCTATTTAAGTTTACAGCACAAAAACAAATGGCCTACTTCACAGCAATGCTCCCCAGTGCTGATATTCATTACACATACAGAAAACCTACAGAAAACAGACTGACCAAACCTATAAAGTCCACAGTTGCTTGTGCACAGGAAGAACTGGACAGCCATATGTCAGAATTTTCTATAATATTCTTCTCTTTCATATATGAAACCTGAACCAGGAAGAATGCCTGAGTGTCCCTCAACTAAAAACTGACACCTAATCACCCACAGCTGCAGTTAGCTCAGCAGCATGAGCAACTGCAGGGACTACACCTGCCCAGAACAGGAAGGTGATCGCCTGGAGATACCATGGAAGTCTTCCTCATTTTTAAAGTATCTCTATGGATGAGGCCTAAATTGCTATACCAAAAAAAAGGGTGGCAACAAAAGGAGTATTTAAGTAGTAACCAGTTTATTGAGGCTTCTGTTTATGAGCTTACAAACAATCGTAACATTAAATATTTAGCAAGTGAGCAACAGATTCACTTAGGAAAACAGAAAAAAAAAATTACCTGAGATATCTTCTAGCATGTTCATTTTTGTGGCCAACCATGAGATAATAGCATCCAACTGCAAACCATGACACCTACACATTAAAATCAAAATAGAATATTATTAGATAAATCACACTCATTTTAAGTGAAGCATCAAAAGAGAGGAAGACATAACAATCAGAGAAGTTAGGAACATTTTCACTGAAATCACAGGCAGCTCTTCAAATTATTTGGTATTACAGACAAGCTAAAACTGCTGGCATGTACCTAACTGGGGCTTATTCAGACTCATGAAGAGAGAGCTAAGCAGAAAGCTTATTGCTGTCCTCAATTATCTAATGGTAGGGAATACATGACAGAGCCAGATTCTTTTCACGAGTGCAGAGATAGGATGGGAAGCAATGGGTACAAGTCACAACACAGGAAATTAAGTTCAAGTTGAAGAAAAAATTTTCGCTGTGAAGGTGATCAAACACTGGAAAAGGTTGCTCAGACATGTAGACATTTTTTACCGTAGCATTTGTTTTAAATTATTAATCAAAGAAAATAGCTTGCACTGAATACCTTTTACAGGTATTTAATTTTACAAAGAACCTTGATATAAGGAAATTACCATGCAAAGAAAATAAAAGGAGTGAACCATTTTACAAACTTCATCCAGAAACAGATTTTGAATTCTGTAGCTCAAACAATTACATTGTAACTTTTATGTGCTTTCACCTAAGAAAGAAACTATCTGGCAACGAAGGCTTAGAACAACTTACAGGATTATTTGGGTACAAGTCCACCAGTTTGTGAGAAAGATAGAAAAGCTCTACATAGTGGGAAGAAACAAGAAAAGAAAATTAAAACATGCTAAAACCTTTAGATGTTTCATGTCTTTTAGCTTTCCACACAAAATATACAGAACATTTAGCATTATTAATCGACAAGTGAACAAAAATGTTTTCTTTTAGTGGTAATGCTTCAAACTGCCTCAAAATAGATTCAGTTTTGCAATTAGCTAAAGAAAACCCAACCAAAACAACCCATAAGTCTTCACAGCACACAAATAAGCAGCTATACTTCCCACCCTTTAAGAATTCCACAACAGCTTAGGTCATTAACATACATTAAAATAAATGCCAGTAGTATTACACTTGAATGTACCTTGTCAAGGTAAAACACTATTCAACTTCCTACATCTAAAAGGCATAACATACTGGCTAGATCCATTTCAAAGTAGAGTCCTGTGCATTAATATGCTGAAAATAGGACAAAAGCAAATAAATTATTATATTATTTGGAATAATTCCAAGGGATTACTTTTTTAGTAAAAATAGTGAGTCTAGTTATTGGAGTAACTTACTACAGATTTTCTAATAATAGCAGCAGTAATCAGCTACAGGGTAACAATTCTATTGCCTATGCAATTTCAAAGGAAATAGCATTACTGCATGTAAAGCTTCTATTTCTTTAGAGCACAGTGCTCTTAAACCAATGAGATTGTCCTGGAGCACTCTGCATCAACTCTCCGCTCCAAAAAAATAAAATATTAAAACTGGCTTACAAAATACCAACTTATGTACGTAATGCTTCTCAAGGCACATTTAGAAGAAAAAACAAGAGTACTGGCCCCATTTTCAGATGTACTTAACTGTAAAGTAAGTGGGAAGCATGTTCGCTAATCACCGAGAAGTATCAGTACACCTAATGACCTACTTGTGTACATATAAGGTACCATTGCCTGAGAGACTGCACAGCATATGAACTCCTTGTTCTATTTTCAATTGATTTTAAAGAAATTCAAGCTGCTCACTTGATTTATATGCAGCCTGAAATGAGAAAAGCCATCCCAGCAGCAAGTAAGCTATTACTGCAATTCCAACAAAGGTGTTGCGTGATTATCAAATGGAACTAAAGAGAGGCCTTCACAACAGCAAAGGCAAGGAGAGTCTAGAATTTTTTTAATCACAGAATAAGCATGTCTACCTAAGGATACATAACTGCTGAAGAGTTCTTTCTAGTTAAAATTATTATATTTTATTGTTGGGCAGAAAAAGTACATCTAGATACTGTACAAAGATCATCTGGAAACAGAAATCACAATGACAGGAATGAGACAGTGTAGCTCACTGGCCTCCTGGCTACAGTCCAGCAGTTAAAAGATAGCAACAGTCATGATCATGAACTCTTTGCACAACTCCTTCACCCTAATTATCAATCATACTGTCAGCTCTGAAATTCCCTTCTTTACCAGTTATCACTGTTTTCTTGAAACTGCAGGTAGGAGGAAAAATATATGTAATTTTGCAAATGGTATATAAGGGGGTATCTTGCTGTCTTTAATTCTTTATTAAAATTGAGGCTTTACAGCTTTCTGTTGACCCGTATTAAATGCTGTGTTCCTTACCATTTGCTTTGTTAAGCTCCACAAGTGTCCCTATATGTACAGGTAAACAGTTTGCATGGAAGGGATCTTTTTCCATCACTCTAAAAAAGAAAAAATACAAAATCTGCAATGCACATTTCAAAAAATTTAATGTGTTAAAAGTAAACTGCTTTTATTGCATGCAACATTCCAGTTAATGACCACTTTAGGCATTAGAAAACTATTCGTGACTAAAAGATAACTATTAAAAATTAATAATAAAGGCTCTCTTCAGACCAGAAATGCAACAGTTAATTTATCTTAACAAAAGAGGATAACAGAAAATTCTGTCAGGCTGAATATAAAATTAGACAATCAGAATAAAACACTCATTTGTTTTGCAGGTCACTTCAAATTTAACCAGCAGACAGCAAACAACAACATTTCTGTTCATCTTTTCCATACATTTGACAGCAAATGTATTTCAAGCAAAAGTCCTCAACTTCCTGAGGTTAACACCAGGCAGTATGCCTTAGGAGTCACACTTAGCTCAGTCGTAAAATTTTGTTTCCTGTGGCATTCAGAAACACATCCATGTGTTCAGATCTACAGTAAGTTGAGAGCAAACCGTGGTAGTGTTCTGACCCCTCTGACAACTGAGCAGCAGCACATGCCCAGACTGCATAACAACTGATACACAACTCTGGGCCATCAAAATCAGAAATAACAAACAGCTTTTGGAGTTAGTGATACCTTTTGATCAACATCAATAACATCGTAACTGCTAACTGGCCAGAGAAATAAAACTTCCTGACTAACCAACTGACTCAAACCAGCTCCTTCTGAAGGCCAAACAAGAAGTAGGTAGAGAGCACACAAAACTGAAGGTACCAGAATAAGGAACAGGATGAACAAAGGGAAGTGCAGCACTGTGCTGATTAAGTGGAGTTTTACCTTGGATACTTCTGCTACATATTATAAAAATACCATGTCTTGTCAGACACAAACTACACATTTTAAATATCTCAGACATATATAACATAGAACTTATATATTGAAATACGTATCAAATTGTAATGTATGTTTATGCAACAACAATATTTGCTGTAAGTCCAGGCATAATTACTACATTTCACCATATGAGAAAAAAACTGAAAGTTGCTTTGTACACTTACACTGAAGTAAGCTTGTAACACATTTTGAAGTCACAGTTGTAATAATGCCTTTCAGCTAAGGATACTACCACATCCAGGTTTTCCTGAAGACCATCTACTGATTCAGGGATCAGTGTTTCACTGGGTTTATTATACTGCAAGACAAAAGAAACATTTGAAACAAAAACTAATACCATATTGTGTAACTATTAATAATTTTAGTCCTAAAATAATATTTAAGAAGCATTTAAGCTCCTAAAATTTAAATTTTTAAACAAAGTTCATCAAACCTGTATTTGGTAAAATGCTTCTTTAAAATGTACTTAAAAGGTCATTTAGAACACAAAAGATGCTTGCCATAATTAGTATTTTTCAATATAGTTGGTTTTTAGTGCTCTCACCTTACCTTTGGATAAAAATATTCTGGAATGATGTTGTTATATCCTAATATTTTCAGGTAACTGACATTTTGCCTACATTATTAACAATATTTTTCCTCACCTAGAAGTTTCTCAATAAATAAGTTTTCAAAAACATAAATCAGAATTTCAAGTTGTCACCACAGCACAAAATTAACAGAAAATTGTTACACTACTCCATAAAGTGAGATGTACTGCATCAAAAATTTTAGAAATTATAGAGACCATATTTATTTCAATGTTCAGAGTAAATGGGATCTAAGAAAATTGACACCCAAAGTCAAGACTTTCAATAAATTCTCCAGCTTTTTAGTCAATTTTGGGACTTACCTTTTTCAATTTATTCTCAAATAAAAAGTGAAGCAATTCCTGTTCTTCTTCTGTACATTGTCTATTAAGAGGTAGAGATTCAAGAAGTTCTTTTTCTATATGAATTAAAAAACATTGAAGTGGTCATATTACAGAAGAAACAGCAAGATACAACATTTCAAGAACTTAGAGATGAAAAGGATTTTATGATGGTCATCCCAACTGCAAGGATTAACAGCACAGATACACTGAAACACATACTACTTTTAATTTTGGAAATTAAGGATTGATTAGCTTTTCCTTCTACACTTTAAAATAAAATCTAATAAAGATAACACACCACTATTTTTTTTTCACTCCACACATCAAATTTTATCATTTGGAATGCTCTATTAACCAATGCCTAATGCAACTAAGCAAACTCCAGGAGTGCTTCATTGATTCAAAGCCTGTGAAATTGAGAACACAGGAAAAAATCTGTTTAGGCTTTGCAGAGCAGAGGAGCTTTGGAAGCTAACAAGCAGGACAGCTGGGTTACTATGTTTCTTTCAACTCTTAGCACTGCAGGACTGAAAAACAGAAGTTCCAATGCAAATTTGTGCAAATCATAATTTTCTCTCATTTAATACATTTTCTACTCTTAACATTTTGAAGTCTGTCACTTGTTGCATTGCCTTTATTTTTATCTAGGAAAAACACATATTGAGAAAGCAGGTAAATTTTACTTGTATTTGAGAAATACTTCTCTCCAGACCTTCTTGTGCTGTCAGCATATGGTGTGATGTTAAAAGATCAAATGCTTCAAAGCAGTAAACATCAAGCTTCAAGGCCTCTTTGTAGCTGTAAGTTGCCAGGGTTCTATTATCCAAAGCATCATAGATCTTCCCTCGCAAAAGGCATATAGAGCTTTTGATCTGGTGAAAAAGCAGGACTGAAGGTCAAAGACTGAACCAATGTTTGCAATTTGGTTTTGAGCACAAATCAAATGTGCTCCCTGGAAAGTAACAAGTATTTCATGTATGACAGAACCTGGTTTTCTAGTGTCTTTAAATAAAAAGTTTTCTCTGTCTCAAAAAAAATCCAAAGAATGCTCTGTCAGGTTACCTACTGCCAAACAAACACATGCTTGACATAAACAGGAGGAAAGAGTTTATCTTTTCTACTTCTGGCATCCAGCTCTCTGATATGGAATTGTAACTTAATTATACTAAATTCCCTTCATACTCAACATAGAGAAATTGTCAGTTCCAAAGGCAATACACTTCTTTGCTGACTATTAGACCACAAATTTCATACAAGACAAGAATGACCACAGTAGAGATGAAGGCCAAATCAATGGACTCAACTATTCTGAACAGAAAATACATCCTTATCTTCAATCCAAAATATACATGTTCCAAAAATGAAAGCAGTGAAAGATCATAATTACCAGTTGTGCTACAATGTTTATTAACTAACATGTTCTTTCAAAATTCCCTAGACAGGTATTCAGTTCAGTCAGAAGGCCACAAAAGTGTCAGCAAAAGAGAAAGTTAACACATTACCCATCTCTATCATCAGACTAAACAGTCCTTTAATCCCATTATACCAGGATTCAAAATCAGTTCACATCAACAATTTAACCCACTTTGCTACTTCAGTCGTACAGGGAAAATGCTGTCTGTCAATCACCTAACTGTAATTTCAGCTAATATATTTTAATATGTGCCTCTGAAACTAAAGACTCTTCACAGACCCTTCAGCCTACATGTGGTACCAATCCCTTTAAGTTGTGTCTACACAGACTTTGTTTACTGAGCTTCAAAAACTTCACCTTCACCTCACATAATTTTCACAAATATGATCAAAGAATATCCCACTGAGAACAACACTTGAGTGATCATGAAGTATTTAATTAAAAATAACTGGAGGAGAAAAAGAACTTGCTTTGTTAACTCAGAAGCTGCAGCCCAACTGAAAGAAACATGAGGATACATTATCAAGACTAAGTACAGAGCTAAAAGACTGTAAAAACCAATGTTAGATCATGAAGCTCCTGCAAAGTGTCTTCAAATAATGCATAAGCTGTTGAAAAGCACTGTTTATTTTTGCATACCGACTTATTTTCATACACGCGAGCTAACAAATTACTTGTGACTGAAAGAACGATTCAGCATTTATGAAATTATGTTCTTGGAAAAAGAAAGCTTAAATGCAGTTTCAGATTCATAGAACCGTGAAATCACTTTTTGACTTCACAATTTTTTTCCCTACAAAATTTAAAAAAAAAAAATAATGTCACTTACAGAGGCCTGCGACATCTCCCAGTCTGTAGCAGAATCTTTCAACCCGCTTTCATCCTTCAAGTATTTTTCAAAAAGTCGTTTGTTGATTGGCTCCTCCATATCAAGAATATCCAAGGCCTGTTGATGCTCTTTTGCAGCATACTAACCAAACATGTACATGCAAAAAACAAGGTTTTGAAAAATCTGTACATAAAGCACCAATAAACACAGCATAATGTTTCAAAGGCATAGGTCATAACAACCAGTGTTTATCAGCAGGTTTTTCATGCATTCATTTTCTTATTTGGCCATATGTCATTTTATAATTGCAGTTAGCTCTTGCATTGGTGGTCCATAATATGCAAAAATTATAAAATAAGCACCTACAGAAAGACCTATTATTCAGCATTGTGCAGTCAGAGAAACAGGTAACGATTCTAAAAATAGTTAACACAGCTTTTAATAAAATACCATCATCTCACTCTATAAGCAGTACATTAAATATAGAAATTCGAAAGAGAATAATCTACCAATTGATTCAGCTGTGCCTGTGAAAGCACTGCATTTTACTTTTTATGTATGACATTTTATACAGAAGTATACAGCTGCTAACTACAGTTATACAACCATAAATCACATCTCCTCTGGTCAGATTACAACCAACCAAATAAAAGTGTAAACATCAAGACACTGGACAAAAATGGTTCACATTCTTCCCCCTCAAAATATTAGAGGAGTATTTCCTGGAAAAAAATGGTCAGTTGGATTTTTTCAGAGTTGTGCCACAATGGATAGATACTCCAGTGACCCTACTGAAAGTTAAAGAATTAAATAAGCTCTCAAAAAATTTAAATCCGTTGTTCTAATGAACATAAATATCTACATTGCCTATCAAGTACCAAGATGTGTATTTTTATTTAGTTTAGTTTGTTTCCAGTAGGGGTTAAAATGTGTACTCACATGACATCTAGCTGCAAGGTAGCGACATGCCTCATACAACTGAAAGAGAGGTTTCATACACATTAGTTATAAAGAGAGAATATGTTTGCTTATACTGCCAGACTCCATTTTGCTCTCTCCTTTTCAGTTCTATGGTTTCTTCACCCCTTTCACCACCAAAAGTCCTTCCTGACCAAGCCTGTAACACTTGCTCTACTAAACTCTCAAAGGACACTTACTTCACTCTTGCCTTTACCACTCATTATCAGAGTGGAAGGACAATTGAAACAATTACATCTGAAGTGTCAATCCACCTTCCCATACCTGCTGCAGTTACATCCTTGGAGCCCTTCTCTTTTCTGTGACCTATCTGGGGACAACACTTTGAACACGACTGATTGAACCTGGGGCCTTATAAACTACATCATGCAGCTTTCTTAACTACTTTTTTTATAAACATAATCCTCTGATAGTGAAGAAGTCATTGTGGTTAGCAGCAGAAGCTTAAAAGAAGGGTAACTGTAGCATGTCTTGGACTAAAATGACTTACCTTATCCAACTTACGTGACCGAAGGGCATGTGCTGCCCTGTGATACTGAGCTGTTAGATAAAGACATTGGGCCAACCAGTAGATATCTTGTGGTTCCTCTAAAGTAAAAGAACAAATCATAAACCATTGCTTTACAATATCTCTTCAAACACTTTAATACAGAATGTTCATTTTTGCTTCACTAGAGAAGTATCTTCCCCCTATTCTGGCATCCTAATAAGTTACAAAGTTTTATTCATAAATATGTAAAAAGAACTTACAATATCTATCAGTGAGAGATTATAACGAAAAGATAATCAGATATTAACTTTAAAGACATCAGACAGTGAACTGGACAGTGAATACAAAGAATGTCATACTAGAGGTGTGTCATGAGAAGGAGACAACAATGATACAGATTAAAAAAGCAGCAGTTGCAGGTTACCCTGCTCTTGGACATAGGACAGAAAAAACAACCCATAATTGTCTTGATAAAAAGATCAGTGGGAACCTAACAACAGTGAAAGCACTAGACTTCCACAGCATGGAGTTGCAATTGCAGAAGTACAGCTTAGTACCCTCCTACCTTACTGGCAACCAAAGCCTTTGTGGGATCAAGCCCCTGGAATCACTTTAAGAAGTGTAAGTGGCTGGTGGCCGTAGGCAGACACAGGCGGCCCCTGCCAACTCCCTCTGTAAACCTGCATTGTACTTGTTACTCAGGGCAACCATGAGTCCTGTGGGAAACCACCACGGCCTCTTGTTGCTCTTGTTTTTTTGTTTCTTAAGGAAGGCAAACCTTAAGGTTTGCTCAAACATGAATTTTAACACAAAATTCAAAAGGGGAAGAGGATGAATTCTGCTCTATTTAGGAGAACGGCATTCCAAAGATCACAAAAAAAGCAGTCACACCAAACTCAAAACCTCAACATTTAGCCAAGCAGCACTAAAACCCCACCAAAACAGAACACTATCAGAAAGGAGTTAATAAAATAAAATATAAAAAGCAACCACTTACCATGAGAGAGTGAAGCCACTTTGTCAGCCCAAAACAGGGCACTTTGATACTGTTGCTGTAAAAGCGTGATAGAAATAATTAGTATTCCTTTGGGGTTAGCACTTCTGGATAATTTTGAAATACATTGTACATCAGTCACATTTCATATCTTATGTATGTAGTCACTAATGAATGGAGAGTCACATTTCAGATCTTTGTCTCTTAAAAAAATAGTTTAAAAGTGTCGGTACTGTAACCTCCAAGGGATATCCAAAAGTAATTTGAAGTTGTTCATTTATCTTCAATAAAATAAAGGTATCTTTGACCAAAAGGTATGTTCTGTGCCAGTATGGCAACAGGTTGTTAGCTGATTTGCCATCACTGAAAAAGTAGCAAGAATCCCCTCCTCCAGTTAAAATAAATGTTACATTTTAGAAGAAAGAGAATACTAAATATAAAAAAGGCACATTAATTACTTTGAGTAATTTCAGCAGCACTATCTCCGATCAAGAAATTTTCATTCTCCAGTCAAGATGCTTCAACCTCACATAAACCCATAGCGCCTGTGTGTATTTCCCCTTATTCTTGGATACAGTTTCAGTCTTGAGACCCCACTTTGGCAGAAGCAAGTGAAATAGGTAAGAGTGGTAACAACCAGAGATCACACAGAAGCAGAGTTTGCTGGTGTATTTCCACTAACCCAGCTAAAGTTGCCACCAGATTTGGGGTGGCAGGCAAAATCTCACAGAATTGGCTGGGATTATTTCCTGAGAAGATCACCAGGCATTCTTGTTATTCCTTTTTATCCCACTCTATGCAATGAGGCGTAACATGATTGCCAGGATATGCTGGATATTTAACAAGTACCCTGCCATTGCAAGGATTTGTAAGACTTTACAAAACCACGTAGTAACAGGACAAGTGGTAATGGAATCAAACTGAAAGAGTAGGTTTTAGATTAGATGTTAACAGGAAGCTCTTTTCTGTGAGGATGGTGAAGCAGTGAACAGGTTGCCCAGAGAAGCTGTGGCTGCCCCATCCCTGGCAGTATTCCAAGACCAGGCTGGATGGGACTCTGAGCAATCTGGGCTGGTGGAAGGTGTCCCTGCCCATGGCAGGGGAGTTGGAACTAGATGGTCTTTATGGATCCTTTCAACCCAAACCATTCTGTGATTCTCTGAAGACTAAGAAAGCCTTGATGGCTTCTGTCCTCTCCTGCACCATTGCAGCTGTGGAGTTTATTTAGAACCTCAGAGACTATTTGATGTTTTTGGAGTAGAGGTCTGGCTGTCTTTTCTGAAACTCACACACTGATGGTATCCGGGTCCTCATAAAGCACTACACTCTGTGACCTAAGCGGTCTCTTCTATCATGTGTTCCTACATTTCCTACTTGATGGGGATTAAGAATGCCCAGCAAATTTGTCAAGAGAATAGTTTGGTTTCAATCTGCAGTCCCAAGGGGGAACAGAATCCACAAAACCTCACAAACCAACCCCCCACATTTAATAGCTATTTACAAGAAAAGAGATTTAAATAATTCTCTCAAAACCTCAAAAGAAAGGTATAATCCAGGCCTACAAGGCACTGCATGACTACTGTTGAGCAGTTTTATAGTACTATAAGATGACCATATTACACAAAAAAGCAATCTCATATTCCTTCTCATGCCCCTTCCTCAGAAGTGCACAGCTGTCTCTACAGCTGTGTGGCAAAGCAGCTTGGTGAAACAGTTTAACACAAATGAGAACAGCAAACCAAACCAATCAAAGCCACCAAATTAGCTTAGGTCCCTAATCAGCCTCTCAGTCAGACTTGCTGGCCACACAGAGAAATGCCTTGCTAATTTAAGGGGTGTGCTTTTCTCAGCAGTGATGCCTGCACCAAGTCTGAACTGGAAGGAGAGCAGAACAATTTGATGCTATGTTTAATCAAATTTATTAATGCATTTTTCCTCCTGTCTTTTTTTTCTTTTTTGCCCTGCAGCAACATAATTGCTGAATCTATCAACAAATGAAAACAACCCTGCCCTCCTAAGAGCCATCTGCAGCATTGCAGGAGTGTGATGGGCAGCTTTAATCACCAGGTAGAGAATCACAGAATGGTCTGGGTCGGAAGGGACCTTAGAGATCATCTAGTTCCAACCTGCCATGGCCAGGGACACCTTCCACTAGACAAGGTTGCTCAAAGCCTCATCTAGACTGGCCTTGAACATCTCCAGGGAAGGGGCATTGACAGCTTCTCTGGGCAACCTGTTCCAAGTGCTACCCTCAGCACTCTCAGACTAAAGAATTTCTTCCCAATATCTAATCTAAATCTAATCTCTCTCAGTTTGAATCCATTCCACCTTATAATGCTCATAGACTAATTAAGATTGGAAAAGACATCCAAGATAATCAAGTCCGACCTTTGTCTGAACCCACCATACTCACTAAACCATATCACCAAGTGCCATGTCCACTTCCACGAAAGGTGTGGGAAGCCGGTTCCAATGCCTAATCCCCCCTTCAGCTAAGAGATTTTTTTTTTTTTTTTCTGATGGCCAACCTGAACCTCGTCTGGTGCAATTGAGGCCCTTTCTCCCGTTTTAGGCAAGCACGGCCCAGCTTGCACAATCTGAAAGGGCGGCATCCTGCAAATTCGCCTTCGCTACACAGCAGCCCCACAGCTCCCACAGAGGGCTCTCCTCCTCCTCCAAACGAGGAAGAAACCAGGAAAACCCACTGGTAGGCCCCGGCTCCCACTGGAGACCGCATAGGCAGCGCTTCCGGCCCGCTGCACCCCTCTCTACCCCGCCGCTCCTTCCCCTTCCAGGGAAAACGGGGCATAATTACAAAATTACGCCCTCACCGTCGCTGCAAAGGCCGCACCGCTGCCCTGCCCCGCCCTGGCCTCCCTCCAGGCGGGAGCCACGCCGAGAGCGGCTTTTCCTCGGGGAAAACCCGGGGACCTGCCGCCCCTTCCCCAGCAGCCCCCGCCGGGCTCACCTGGTCTATGTAGTGGCGCACTCGCTTCCTGAGCCGCTCCAGGTTCATCCTCCCTCCCGCGCCGTCCTGGATCCCGGAGCCGCCGAGGGACCGCGGGCCGCCCGCCAGTGCAGCGCCCAAACCCGCCCCCCGCCTTCTCTGCCTCCCTCCCGGAAACAGCGCCCCGAGCTCAGCGTTCCGGGAGCGCTGGGGCCGCCGGGGACGTCCCCCCGTGCGGGCCGCTGGCTCCGCACGCCTCTAAATAAATATATCCTGGGACTGTTCTCTGCAGTCCATACCCCGGTGAATTTGTGCTGAGGGGCTTCTTCACAGTTTCGAAGTGAAAGGTTGTCCGTAGAATTCGGCCCTCAGGAATGACCTGAAGCTGAGTCAGGGAAGGTTTAAGCTGGATATCAGGAAAAAGTTTTTTAACCAAAGGGTGGTTGGGCACTGGAACAGCTCCCCAGGGAAGTGCTCACAGCACCAGGCTGACAGAGTTCAAGAAGCATTTGGACAATGCTCTCAGGCACAGGGTGTGACTCTTGGGGATGGTGCTGTGCAGGGCAGGGAATTGCACTCGATGGTCCTTGAGGGTCCCTTCCAGCTCAGCATATTCTGTGATTCTGTGACTGCCTCTGCCAGGGCTCCTACGGAGATCTGTTGCCTCGAGAGCCCCCTTTGGCTGCTGCATCCTCGTGGGGAAAATGTTCCCTCAGGACTTTGCAGGTATGGTAGATAGTGTGTCAGGAGGTTTCCTGTGAGTTCTGTGCCTCTCAGGCATTTTTGGTATCACACAGATTAGGGAATCATCCACTAGGACACTGCGTCAGCTTTCACTACTGAAATCCAAGTAATGTGACCCGTTAAAATGCCTGAAGTAATTCAGGTGCATCCCAATACATCTTGGAGTGGGTATACCTGGGACAAGAAGAATCACCTGTGTTTGCTTCAATGGGGAAGGAAGATTTGCATCAGGGTTACAGTGTGGAGAAGGCCACAAAGGTGGCAGCTGGTGACAAGCAAACAGTCTCCGTTTGAGGAAAATGGATCCATGCCCCCTCTCTTGAATTATTTGCGGTAGCTGCACTTGGATGTAAAATGGTTTGATTTCAGTTATTTCCTCCAGTTATTAGTTAGGTCAGCTTCTCATCTCTCACTGTATCAGCTTTTGGGAGCCGATTCTTCTCTGATGCCACTGAGTGTGTGTGCTGCAGATGGCAGATACTTGTTTTGTGCCTGCTGTAAAGCATATAATTATTTTGCTTTATTTTTTTTTTACTCAACTGCATTTGTAGGTCTGCTACTTTTTCATATTTTGGTAACCAGCATCTTGGGGAAGGCAAAATCCTCGTTCATCTTTCCATTAGATCATATAATGAAAGAACTAATCCATGTGGTAGTGGTTTCCTTGAATCCAATAGTCCTATTTACTAAGGGTTATTATCACATTCAACTGCCTTAAAAACACCTTCTGGGTGTAGAAATAGCTTCCATGGCAGGATGCAATCAAGCTTTTGTACCTTCAGTTCTCAGAAACTTGTGTCTTGTTATGAGTACTACCATTCCACTCACTGCATTTGTTGATCTAAAATCTCTTTGAAATCAGTATGGAAATAACAGTGTATGTATTCATCAGCTTGTGGGTCTTTCTGTGTACAATAGAAGATGGTTGAGTGAGATTTTGTTAACATTTAGAAACTGCTGAGTGCTGGAACCCATGATCTGTCCTATGTGGCACATCTCCCTCTTAGTAATTATAACTCACCAGAGGTCAGCAGCTTCTATTCAGTGTGGGACATCAGGGCAGCAAACTGCAGTAATTCAGAGTGAACAAGATGAATTTAAAAATCATATAATCATAGAATGGTTTTGGTTGGAAAGGACCTCCAAAGATCGTCTAGTTCTAACCCCCCTGCCAAGGGCAGGGATACTTTGTACTAGACCAGCTTGCTCAAAGCCCCATCCAGCCTGAGCTTGAATGTTTCCAGGGATGGAACATCCACAACTTCTCTGGGCAACCTGTTCCAGTGCTCACCACCCTCATCATAAAATATTTCTTCCTTATATCTAGTCTGAATCTACCGTCTTTTAGTTTAAATATCTCAGTAGAGAAACTGAGTTTGAAACTTCATGAAATGCAGAACAAAAAAAATGTAATAAAATATGAAAATTAGGAGTTGGTGCTAACCACTAAGATAGAAGTCTTGGCTGGGGAAGAAAAAAAGATGCACAGGAAGTGTGGGGGTTGGAAGAGAAGAAAATGCTCTTATTGGGGATGGGTGACGGTTAAGAACAGCCATGGTCACAGGGAGCTGCTCTGAAGCACGGAGAGGACCTGTCATCTGTAGGACCTTGGAGTGGTCCAGGGAACACCCCATGAACATGAAGAAACAGGTACAGAAATGCACATGGAGAGTGTTATATCTCTGTTAGCCTCTACCTAATTCTTACACTGTGAAAGCAGAGTACATGATCTCATATTGCTCCCTAACTCATGTTATGTGCTGCTTTCTCGTGTTTTCCTGAAAGTTTAGCTCATCCGAGTGAGCTATTTCTAGGGCTGGAGCTCAGAGGAATGGTTGCTTATGCTATGTTGGGAGGCTACAGCAGTGCAGCTGCAGTGGCTCTGCTCAGGTGGGCTCCAGTACCGTTTCTTCAAGGGGAAGCTGGTCTGGCATCAACACTCATGAAGTAGGTGGTCATTCAAAGAAAACACCCTTATGGACAGACTCATAGATTTTCTCCTTCACTGGGAGTTACATAGGCATTTGAGCAAGTAGATAGGGCTGACGCACTGTGCTGTGGACTACAAGATCTTTGTGAACTGGTGGCTGAGGCTTAAAAATTATTTTAGGTGTGAACAGGGGAAATTTTGAATTTTATGTAGTTTCAAATAGTACATAAGTTTCTCTTTCAGATTCAAAACTAGTAGAGAGCAAAACTAGTCTAATGATTAAGTGGTGTTGATATACCTACTGTTTTGCTTAATAATACTTTTAACAGTTGTGAGGGTATGGAGGATCAGGTAAAACAAACTGATTTACAAATTTGCACTCAAGTATCTTAAATCTTGAGAGGAAGTGGAGGCCTCCACAGTCATATTAAAACTGTCTCACTTTGTGGAAGTTCCTATATTTTTATCTACTTTTAGGTATCTTTCTTTTGTTCTAAAAATATGTGTAGATATGATATGTGCTGGTGCTATCACATAGCTTCTTCCTGCTGCTTTTAAATTACAGTTTCTGAGTCAGTTTCATGCTTGCACATGTTTCAGAGAAAAACAGAATAGTTCAGGTTGGAGAGAACTTTTTAGATCATCTAGTTCCAACCTCCCTGCCACAGGCAAGGTCACCTTCCACCAGACCAGGTAAACCTGATTGAGTTAAAATGAGCATGTTCACTTTCAGTTTGTATGTGAAAAAAGTCTTCTTTGATATTGGAAAAGTGCCCTTGTTTCTGGCTTGAGTACTGTAACTGAAGTGAGGCCTCTGTATCAGAGGTATATGTTGAGGTGGGAGTAGTTCCCTTTGAAATAGCCCAAGAGAGGGTGTTGGTCTTTCTGGGAAGGTTTCAGAGATGTCCCCTAACTCAGCTGTTTTGTTCAGCTAAGTGGAAAAAGTGAGTGACCTTCTACTGCCCTCATTCTGAAGCTTTTCTTCTTCCTCTCTGCAACCCCAAACCCATGTGGACTCGTTTCCAATGTTGTGTATAAGTGCTGCAGACCTGCTAGAGAGCAGCCCTTGGCAATCCCCACTTTACAGAGGCAGAATATCTGAATTGCTCCAATGGGGTGTGACTCTTCCTCAGCTGCCAGCAGCATGGCTAAACTTGGAAAAAGGTATTATTTTGATTTTCAGTGGATCTGAAAAAGGTGAATTGGGAAATGGACTGAATTTGATCAACTGAGGGCATCTGTGGCATGCACAGAAGGGGAAAAGGATGGAAAGCAAAGCAATTGGCTTTGTCTCCTACCAACATTCTCCAGTTATCTTACAGAATTCTTGCCTTTTCAAACAGAAATTGTCATCTCTTCTACTTCTAGGCTTATTAATATGACATTTCTGTACCTGAACTTCTATTATTTGATTGCTCATGATGAACTGCATGAGCCGTCAAGAACACAATCTGCAATTAAAGTGAAGTCTTTATTTAAATTTCTTCTCTCTTATTTTAGCTTGGCTTGCACAACTGCTGTAAATCAGACCTGCCTCTTCCAAGCATCTTCCATCCCATTAGTCACTGTCAAGCAAGTTTGACAGGTCTCCAATAGCAGAGTTAGTTTCTGCAAGTTTTGTGGAAGTCAGTGTCAATATTAGAGAGATGTGAGGCTAGTGCCCCTTTTCCCTCAAGGAAGGCTACAGCTCCAGCTGAGAAGTTACCTGCTCCATTTCTCCTGCCAGCAGTCCAGTGAGGATGTGTATGGCTCAGGATCTCAATTGGAGATTGCGTCAGAAGGTTTCAAGGACATCGGAGGACAGGGACTAGAGTTACTATGGAGAAAGAGAAGCCAGGGCTTGGCAAATCATTTGGGGGCCTCATGAGTCAGTCTGTAAAAAAACAGCCTTTGTGGGTTTGCTGCTTTTAGAACACTCTGTGGTTCTTTAGATGCTGCAAAATTATAGCTGTAAAGCAAAGAAACTTGGTATTTTCTCTCTGCAGCAGGTTTTTACTCATTGCAGTGGTGATGAGTGAATCCCATTGATTTTATCAAAACAACCAAGATTACAATTGGCTTTTTTTATTCCAAGAGAGAAATTTTAGAAGAGTGGCTTCTTTCATGCTGACTTCTCTCCTTCATGCAGTACTACTCCATTTTCACAGGCAAAGGTGCTTAGGATGAGCTTAAGGATGTTTCATCTTTCTTGCTCAGGAATCAAAAAAGGGAAATCTGTTTTAAGGAAATGAAGAAAACACAATTTTCTTTTGCTTCTTCATGTTACTCACAATAAAATGTAACACCTTCAGGATAAATTTTAACATTGAGAAATAAATAAATATTTGCATCACAAAAGGTGACTTTTATTACAAAGCTATGTTAACTGACTACAGTTAGACTCCTCTATGTAAGTTTAAAGAAATGGTATGAGTATGATAGAAGTAAGACTTAGCTCTAAGAGTTATTTTCTGCTTCATTAAGATTTTCTTTACATCTTATTTTCTTTAGATTTCTGTTGGGAAGACTTGTGGTGTCTATGTTGCCAGAGGTGGTGAGCTGAGCTAGAGGTACTAGGAGGCAGATGACGTGCTTGGGGCTTGCTTTGCCATCCATCTAGATTTTGTCGTTTTCCTGGAAGTTTTTGTTGTCAGTGGAGCAATACCAATAATACAGCAGACCAAGCATATGTGTCTGCATTAGGGGGAGCTGACTGGCTCTCTGGACTTCTTTGTTTGTGTTAATTAGATTTCTAGTGACTAGAATGAGACCTTAAGCACCTATCTCGTAGCTATCCAAATGTGTGTGTTGTAATGGAGTGTACCCTAGGACCTCAGTGGATTTCTTCATATGTAGGAATGTATTTAAGTATTATCTCCATTGCTATAGAGTATTTGAGACGTGTATGGGACTAGTCTGCTGATGTGCCTGCCTGGTTAAGAGTTTGCTCTCTAGAGTTTGGGATGGTGAAGTAGTGAGTAGTGTGATCACTTTGTTGCCTATGAGACTTAGCACATATTTCATGGACTGTAGTTGAGCAGCTCTACAGTTTGTTATTCATCTCTCTTAATTGTGAAGAGAACCGCTCACCGCTGTAGTTCATCGCCAGCATGGACGAGGAAATCCATGACTTTCCAGTTAGCTAATTTTAGATTTTCCAGTTAGCTAACATGAAGTCCAGTTTGTTGGCATTTCTTTTTAAAGAAATATGGACTTTGATTATCCTGTTACTAAGACGTAATGTTTGAAACAATCATTTCCAGAGAAAAACTTTTTACTTTTCTCAGATCACTGTACCAGACAGCTGCAGCATTCTTATACAGAGATGTTATCATTTGGCACTTATGTCCTTCAATTCCATAAGAAATTTAATCAATGGCTGTGTAAGAAACAATCCATTGAAACTGAAAATAGCTAAAATATGTATACTTTCAATTTCTTTGAAAAGCAGTTTTGTAGCATCTTTAGGATAAGTTTTGCTTGTATTTTTTTCCATCCCCATGTTTATTATTGCCTCTGTCATTATCCTGAAAAAATTGTCTTTTATCTCCTATCACCACTGTTGCAGCTGCTTTTTGACTCCTGTCAATGCTGTTTCATCAGCATGCATGTCAGAGAAGCACTCCATTTCATGGAAACTTTTTAACAACAACAAAAAAGAATACATTCCGACGACAAGTAGACAAAACCTCTCATGCTATCTAGATATTAGATAGATCATAATGGCTATTCTTGCAGGTGCATTTGGTATTTTGCATAATCACATTTGCATTTTGACAGATTTGTGCTCATGGTGTGAATCCCCTCCTCATTTTACATCCCTAGACACTTGTGTTGTTTAGGAGTGAGATTTGAGCATGCTTTTTCCTGTCACTGATTCTTGAGCCTGTGACTTGTTCAGGGGGTCTTATGCACCCCCATTTTAAAACAGCATTGGCCACTGCAGAAGTTCCTCATCTGAGGTTCCAGACTTGTTTTGGTTTCTTTGTTTTAGTGCCAGATTGCACATTTAAAAATGCTCTGATGTGACAAATAGTTATGCATGATTCTGCATTTTATAAATAAATGCTGTGGTCACTGGTGCCAAGCAGAGGCAATGAACACAACTGGAAACTCAGGAGGGTCCATTTGATCATCAGAGAACACTTCTTCACTGTGAGGGTAACTGAGCACTGGAACAGGCTGCCCAAGGGGATTGTGGAGTTTCTGTCCCTGGAGATATTCAAAAGCCATCTAGACATGGTCCTGGGCAAACAGGTGGCCCTGTCTTAGTAGGGGCTTGGACCCAATGATCTACAGAGGTGCAAACCTCAACCACCTTGAGATTCTGTGAAATACTGTGTTCAAAGACACTAGTTCTTGTATCTTCCTTACACAGCAGACAGAAACACTTTTGACCCAGAAGAGGCTGCTCCTATTGACTATGAAGGAAATAAGTTGTGAGAGCAGAACCTGATGGTCCTCAGCATATGGATGGGGAGGGTAGCTCAGTGAATCTGAAGAACTCTTTACAATTAACTGTGATATATAAAACAACATGTAAAAATTATTTTCTGGAGGGAGAGAAGCCTGAAAAAACATTAACTAAATCTGCCAGTAAAGATTGCGTAAGTGAAATGGATGGAGGGATGCTGGATTATGTTTAAAAATAAAGTGTTCATGAAAGGATATTTAATTGCAAATTAATATCTTTAGCTCAAATTGGCACTACCTTGCTTGTGCTGGTATGTGGTAATAAAAATCATGACACTTTTAGCAGATTTAAGTAGTCCATAAGAAGAGAAATGCCTAATTTCCATTTTGTTCCCTTACAAAAGAGGCATTCCTCAGCACATCTTTAGGCAGATAACATTGAAAAGTTACAAGACTTGGGTATAAAAGCTGCTCTCCTGCCCTCTAGTGTTACTGTAAAAGTTTTGAATCAGCTGAGGATTTGTGTGTGAGTNCCTCCCTTTCCCTCCTTTCCCCTTCCCTCCCCTCCCCACCTCCTTTTCTTCCATGCTTGAATTAGTAAGGTGAGCCTTGCCATCAAACTTACTGAACCTTGTTAAACCACTGTTATATTCCATGGAATATATTGAACTCTGTCAAATTATTACCTTACCTCAATAAAACAGATTGCTGCCTCTCTGTTTTAACTGAGGTGCATTCCACTCATCCACTCAACAACAGAGGTTGAGCATTGATACTGCCTTACCATATAAAAGCAGGTTCATGTTATTATGGTTTATTTC
>VZTX01021848.1:371775-410214 GCA_013400915.1 Pardalotus punctatus | reverse complement strand
AGGTTGTGGCGGGGGGGGGCGGGTGGGGGGGTCGGGGGGGCGGGGGGGGGGGGGGGGGGGGGGGGGGGGGAAATATATTCTGATTTGTCATTAGCAACTTTTATAAAGGTGGAACTTGACAGTCTGCTTACAAAATGCAGGGTCTATGTTTGCTGCATATGTCAGCCAAGTGGCTCCTAAGCAACGTTTTCCTCCTGTCTATTCTGTTCCTGTTCAGCACTGAGGAGGATGAAAGAACGGCACCTTGTAGAAATCCTGATATAGGAAACTTCAAGTGGTCCTGGAATTTTGCACCCTTGAGGGCTGAACTGCTGTGTTTTTCTGTTTTAGAGATCTTCAAACCGAAAATTAAATAAACAGGGGGAAAAAAGGATCCCTGCCCCAAAGTGTGTGAAATTTGTCTTTGTTGCTATGACAAAAGCTGAAACTGTGGCAAACGAATTATAGCAAGGCTTTGCTATGATGCCTCTATTTTGTTTGCTGGTCAAGGTTGTGAGGCCACACAGTTATTTTCATCTGTGTGTCAGCTTAGATATATTAATTTTTAAAGCTATGTCTAATCAATACAGATATTTTAAGGAATGTTTTAGGTATCAGTGGGCAGAACAGAAATGGTTCAGGCATTAGCAGCTGGAAACAAAAGGCAATCACAGCTTCAACTGCTTCCTCAAATGTCTGCAGAGCAAAAACCTGGCTTTGATGGATGGCTCATAGGACCCTTAGCTCACCTGTGTTCAGAATTTTATGTGTTAACAGTGTGAATTACTCACCTGCAGAAAGGAAAGACTGTCTCTGTCAGAAGAAATAAACACAACAAGAAGGAGGGAGAATACTCAGAGCTTTCACTGTAGGTAGAAAGGAGATAGAATAAATGCCCAGGGATATTCTAGCACTAACAGGAGATAAGTGTGATGAATTTGGTCTGGCCTGTAATCCCTTAGAAATTTAATTCACTGTGCTCACGGAAGCTGAGGATACTTTTTCACAGCTTTTAGCCAACAGAGAAGTAGCATTGCTGTAGCTGTGTTGGCTGGCCTGTACTGTAGGAGTGTTTTAGGTTGCTTTATTAGAGTCTGACAATGGGCTGGTGAAGAAAATGTCAGCATACTTCACTACTGATATTAAAAACAAATGTGCTTGTGCCACAGGCAGAATTTTTCCTGGGCTGAGAATAAGTACCATGCTCTTCTACAGCATACTCTGTCTAAGCAAGTCTCATTATTGTGTTAACACCCTTTTAAAATTGCTTCATTTAATTTCTGCCTGTGGTATTTCTTAATTTATCCTAACTCCCAATACTTATAAGGAACTACGCACATGTGTACATATATGTGTTCGTCCCACTCTACTAAAAAAAAGAGAATAAAATCAAGAGAAGCCCTGAGCTGCATTCCTCTGTATATTAACCAAGAGCACCCCCCTGTCCTTCAAAGGCCAGAGAGATAAGTCATGTCCTTATTTTCTGTGTTGCACTTCTCTACAGTTAGGTACAATTCACAAGAAAGTAACAAATTCCATAGAATAATCTGTACTCTTAATATACACCCCCCAAAAATGTGGTAGGAACTGGAATGTTGCTTGTCAAGTTCAGGTTTAATATCTCATTTGTTCTTATTTGGTTCCATAGTAGATTCTATGCTTGCCTCAAGCAAGAGCAACATGTTTCTTCGTGATGAAATGTGATCAGTTATTTGGATGTTAACTGTAAGAATGTAAGTGGCATTTCTGTTGGTTTGGCAAGAGTATTAAGTGTTTCTTTTTTCCCTCTAACTGCTGCCGTGATTGTTCCGGTCTCTAGACCAATGCACTCTTTTGGTAGCACAGCAAACTAGCCTCTGTGTGTTTTAGTGTTAAATATGTTACAGTTTTTGCTAACTGACTCACCTTTGGCATGTGTGATGCCTCCCTTTGGTTCTGGCAAAGCCAACACCTGTTGACTTATTAATTGGACAGCATTCAATTGACCTCTTGGCATGTACATTATCTACCTGGACCTTGATCAAAACCTTCTTGGAGATCTTCTAGATCCCAAATGTTATCGCTGGTGGGAGAGCAGGTGCACCTGGGAAGTGACTTTCAGAGAGGTACCAGGTTCTGTCTCTCATCATCAACTTTCTCTAGTTTATTGGATTTCATTTTCCAGTTGATGTAGGAGATTGAATTGGGCTTGAAAATGACCAGTAAGATATTCCCCTGGAGGAGGAAATCTCCCGGCTGCCACAGAGCCAGTTTGTGCATGCTGTTCTGTTTCCACTCCTCCTGCCTGGCAGCAGCTGATAGGAAAGGACTGAGGCTTAGAAAAGAGGATCTCACGGATCTTTATGTGCCACTGGGGTTATCACAGTCTGGCACAAAGGTCTGGGAGGCAGAATCTGCTCAGAAATGCTGTGTTGTCTTGTGTTAATTGTTAGAAGGGAGACCCTGACTCACAGCACCTCTGGCAGCATTTTCTGTGGGCAGTATAAATTGCTCGGATGCCCAGGATGCAGACCCAGCTAACGTGCTTGCTTATGTTTCTGCTCAACAGTGCAGGAGAAACTTGTGAGTGTTATTGCACTTGGGATGTTGATTGTGGATGGGCATTAGGCCTTGTGCATGTTCAGGGTAGTCCTGGTGTACTGCTCAAGGACATATATTTGCTCTAAGTGTGGTAACTCCAAGTGTCCAAAATCCATCAGTTATCACATGTGAGTAGAACCCGATGCACCTGTGAGATGGTTTCATTGTACATACAGAGCAGGCTTGCTCTGCACAAGTATCACAGGTAATGGTCACTGCATGTGCAAAGTTGTTCTAGTTTAATGCCCAGAGCAGGAGGGTGAGAGGTGATGAAGAGTAGAGTTGGTCTAAACACAGAACCACATGCATGGGGCTGCTTTCTCTGTCTTCCTGTCCAGCCTCTCAAATCTAAAGAATCTTTGCTCTCTTCTGAATGAACTCCATCCAAGGCTTTTGGTCTTACTGGACCCAACTAAGTTGAATAGTTTGGCCTTGTGGAAACTGAGGATTTGAAAACCATTTTCTAGAACTTCACACATTTGCCACAGTCAGATTAACATGGTCACTCTCTAAAATCAAGTCACAAGTAGCTAGACTTTAAAGGAGCTATGTATTTTATTTCCATGGGATAAAAATTTCTTATCTGGAGCTTAGAAAGCACATACTTCTGTGACATAAAGAGAAAACAGTCTTTTCCTCCAGATATAAAGGTATGTTCAATATCATTATCAGTGGTCAGGACGAGGGGATAGAGTGCACCCTCAGCAGAAGACACCAAGTTAGGTAAGAGCGTCAATCTGCTGATCTACAGAGGGTCTACAGAGGGATCTGAACAGGCTGGATTAATGAGCCAAGACCAATTATATGAGGCTCAGCCAAGCTGGGTCCTGCACTTGCATCCCAACAACCTCATGCAGTGCTACAAGCTGGGGCAGAGTGGCTGGAAAACTGCCCCGTGGAAAAGGACCTGGGGATGCTGGTCTATGGCAGCTGAACATGAGCCAGCAGTGGCCAAGAAGCCGATGACATCCTGGCCTCTATCAGCAATAGTGTGGCCAGCAGTATCAGGACAGTGATCATCCCCCACCCTGTACTTGACACTGGTGAGGCCACACCTCAAATCCTATGTTCAGGTTCGGCCCCTCACTATGAGAAAGACATTGAGGTCCTGGAGAGTGTCCAGAGAAGGGCAATGAAGCTGAGAAAATCTGATGAGGAGCAGCTGAGGGAGTTAGGGTTGTTTAGCCTGGAGATGAGGAGGCTGAGTGAGGACCTTATTGCTCTTTATAACTACCTGAAAGGAGGTTGTGGTCAGGTGGGGGTTGGTTTCTTTTTTCAGGTAGTAAGTGACAGAACAAAAGGAAATGCCCTAAAGTTGTGGGGAGGTTTAGACTGAATATTAGAAAAAAAATCTTCACTGAGGTGTTGTCAATCACTGGAACAGGCTGCCTGGGGAAGTGATGGAGTAACCATGCCTGGAGGTATTTAAAAGGAATGTAGATACAGCTTGGAGAAAAGGTTTAGTGGTGGACTTGGCAGTGTGAGGTTTGTAGTTGGACTTGATGATCTTTGAGGTCCTTTCCACCCTAAATGATTCTATTCAAGTATTTGAGAGGTTTGCTCAACATGTATTCCAAGACACATATGGAAAGGTGCAAAGATGCCAGTCACTTCTGTGAAAAATATGACTATACTTAGTAATTTGCCAGTCTTTCTGAAGTTATTAAATACCTTTTCCAACTTGTGAACTGGTTATTGCTTTTTTCTGTGAAAATAACTTTATTTCTTCTGTTGCATAATTGAGTCAAATTGTATTTCAGGTTAAAGAGAGTGCTTGTTTGGGGGCAGCTTTGAAAGTACTAGAAAATTCAAGTAAACTAAAAAAATACAGGCATTTTACTGAACTTATCAAAAGAACTTTTTTAATTATATACATCTGTATTTATACTGGACTATTCCTGGTTTAAGAGGAAAACTTTAATCTTAAAAGTTTAGCCCAAAATATACTTGGGAGCAGTGGTTTGGATGAAGCATTCTCCAGACAACTAAGTTTGGAGAACAAATTCTACAACTGAAAAGGTGGTACATGGTGTACTCAGAGGTGTGGGGTCCCCATGAGCTTTTGTTTAGATAAGTTAACATGCAATACTTACACTCTCTAATTGTTAATCACTCCTGTGCCAATGTGTTTTGCTCGAATTTGTTTTGTGCAGCTGCTGCAAGCCCATGCCAGATGGCAACCTAGCTCTTCAAGCATGAGAAACAGAACTGAAAGAACTAGGAAGGTCTCAGATCCCCACGTAAGGCTCTGATCCTGTGGGCAGTTGGAGTTCTGCATATGAAGAGCTTGTAAAGTCAAGCCCTTTGCATGCTTTAACCTAATACAATTAGCCTCCCCTTTGATTTTAGTGGCTTGAGCTGTTTGCCATTACAAGTGTGGTCAGATGAACAACACTTTAAAATTGGAGGCAAACATCTTAGTTCAAATTTGATTATTTAATTAAAATACAGAACTGTACTTAGCCAACAAAAGAAGGCTTTTTTTTTTTATTTGCCTTCCGTCTGAAAATGCCAAGTACCTTTGTAAACAGAATATTTTATTTTGGCACACAATTTAAGCTCCCAAGTTGGTGACATTTTTTCGCCCCACTTCCTGGTTGGTTTGGTGTGTAGGACATGCATTTTGTATTGGGAATGTTCATTGTACAGAACATGGAGACCAAGTATGTCGAACCCAAATACCTATCTTTGGTATTGGAGGTAATATAGCATTCAAAATATTCTTCTTTTCTTAAGAACTCTGAATTACAAACAAGATTTTTTAAAAGTGTATATATTTATGAACTCAGTAGCAGAAAGTGTTTATCAGTCTGAGAAATTATAAACATAAAAATAAAATTGTGTTTACAGTGTAGTGATTAGTTGCCTCAGGATAATATGTTATATGATGGAAAAAATGTGCCAGTACATCTATGCCAACCTTGGTCTTTTTCTCAGAAAGGTCAGAGGATGAAAGTATGCCCTGTCAGGCAGCCAGCACCATTTTACAGCTGTTATTAGTTGCTCTCAGCCTGGAGGAAATGGGCTCTTGCCTTCAGCTCACAAAATCAAAGCCTGAAACTCCTTGTGCAAAACATTCAGATTGGATTTCTACTGTAGTTGAAATTGGTCTTGATTCAAGTCCAGACTAGCTCCATGCACTTGCACCCATTTGCTGGAATTTTGATTCTCTGATGTTTTCCAGCAAAGGGGAATATTATTTTTCCCCCGTATCTGAAGATTTGCAAACCTTTGCAAGTTTTCATGACTAGCATTATAATGTAATCTGTGTTTTATACCTTCTTTAGCTAATGTCATCAAAGGTTTGCAAATTTTGCTTTGATTTTTCACAGTAAGATTCACTTCAGCTGATGTTCTAACACAATCCAGTGGACAGAGAGCTGCCTGCATGTGTATCTTCATTGACAGTGAATTTGAACCAGTCAGGTGGTCTGTATCCTTATTGTGTCTGCCAACTCATGTGTCTGCCAGTGTGCTTTTTCATGTTGTTTAATCTATCAGTCACATTTTGTCTAGCCTAGGACGTAGCTGTGATACTGAAATGCTTTAGCTGGTGGCTGCTAGTATATTCTAAAAGTGATACAGGATGTATCAGTACTGCAAAACACAGTTATGAAGTCTAAGCAGCAGCAAAGATGAAATAATTTGCACTTTAACTTCACACGAGAAGCTCGCTTTCAGGGCTGTGAGAACATATGCAGCAAAGGAGAGATTGAACTACTGCAAAAACAGAAAATAGAAAAGCTGCATGGACTGTGACTAGTGGGTAAGCAGTATTTCCTGAGGGTTTATACCCTCTTAGCTTGTCTTTCCTTCTGTGTTTTCACAAGTATTTATGTGAGTGTGTCCCGGCTACAGCTGCACTCTATCTGCTACCTACCAGCTGGCCCAAAATCCAAGGTGTGTTGTCCTCTGGGAGATGCAAATTATGCCTGGTTAAGGCTGTGTTTTCTTGCACTGTAACCTGTTAGTATGTATTCTAGTTTGTGCTAAGCTTCAAACTAAGAAGCCTAGAAGTGAAATGAAACTTGTGCCTTGTAGGCTGTTAAAAGAGCTTGGCCAGGTTTGTTCTGCATGCTTCTGTTACATGGAAGCCTGGCAGAGATGGTGAGACCAAATTAAATCAATTATCAATATTATGCTGTTCAGCAAATGCTTCTGTTTCTGAAGGTGTTAATGGAGTGGCAGAAACAATTTGAAGGCCACAGTTCCCGCAATAAAGTGCTGGCAGTGCACAAATGAAGCAGCAAGCGGCCCCAGGGGGGACAGCTGGAGGATGAGGCAGGGAAAGGCAGAGGCAAGAAGTGATTGTCTGTCTCCTGAGAATGGGACCAATTTTCAGTGCAGCTATGCCAGCTGAGCTCCAGGGAGGCACCAGGGAATCCAGCTCAATGGGATTTAATTTGTGTGTATGCATATAGATTATATATGACAGGCACGATTCCACATGCCTCCCAAATCATTGCACTGTACTTAAGCCCTTATAGATAGATAATGCAGACATGGGATAATCAAAGCAACCTTTGTCATGCTGAAAGCTGAAACTCCTGAGGGCAGAGTTTAATCAGTATATTATTGGAACTAAAATTCTAGCCTTACTGTAGTGATTGTATTACTAGATGCCATATTTAATTCATGAAGAGAACTAAGAGTTTTAAAATTGAAATGAGACTCAAAATTTGCTGGTTGATGCAGAATGTAAAATTAACTTTCTGTTGGTCATGAGCAACAAAGAAATAGGTAAGAAAGAGCAAAAAGTCTTTCTCATTTGTGGCTGAATTCCTTTTGTCAGGTTATTAACAGTCTCAAAAAATATTGGGAGAAGACTCTGCAGAAAGGTAGCTGTGATTCACTTCACAAGCTGCATCTGTGTTCATACCAAAGATGGATTTTCTCCTATTCCTTTAGCAGTGCATATAAATGTCAACCTTCTACAGGCTGAAGAAATATTTCAGCATTATTTAAATATATAAGAAAATTGTTACTTCCCTATGGTTTTTGTAGTATTAACTCTTCTTGCTCTTTTTTTTCAGACAAGGGAATTGCTAGGAGGTGGTAAAATATCCCTTCTACATACACATATAGACTGTAATTATTATTCTTCTGCTTGAGCTTGTGTGTTTTCCTACAGCTTTAGCAAGGTTTGCTTTAATTAAAACAAATAAAGTATCTGCTGATTAGAAAGAAAATATGACATTGAAATAAATCTGGGTTATATTTAGTTAATAAGGAAATAGAGGATGATGCCGGATGTGGAGGTGACCAGGATGTTCCATTTCAGCTTTCCTTCCTCATTTAACTTTTCTTTGGCTGGAGTTTTTCATTACCTGCCCCTCTGACACAGTAGCACAGCAACCCCTATGTCTCCACCTTCCTTCCTGTATGTTTTTCTTTCCCACCATGGGGATGTTCTCTAATGTGCCATATCTTTCCCCAGGTATGGTTTAATAGTTACTGTTCACAAAGTCCCAGTAGAAATTAGCTTGTAAATTGGAGGGCTGTAACAGAACTTCAGGATGACAAATTACACAGTGCCTTCCTGTAGCCTGACGAACTCTAGTATTTCCACACATTGTGGTTCATATGTTTGTTCAGTCGCTGTCTTTTCAGCTGTAGAAGAGCAAAAGAATAACTGCACCTCTTGTTGGCAAGGAAGTGACATCCCCACATGATATTTTGGGCACCAACCTCTCAATGACTTGGGAGCCAGGACCTCGAACTCTGTGGTTGTCTGTGTCCAGTCTTAAGTAAATGTGCATCAGTTTGTGTAGTGGCTGAGGACTGTGGAATTACTGTTATACTTAAGAGTTTAAATTTTTCTTATATTTGAGCTGATTTGCTTGGTGACCTAGTTGGCTTGTCTTGAAATGCAAGTAGTGAGAATGGTGTCAGGTGCAAATATGACCCTCTGATTAATGTGACAGTAAACCTTGTGCCAGAGCTCCTCAACTCTGAGGTGAAGGTATTGTTTCCATCCTTCATAGCCGGTTGTATGGCAGGATGAAACTATTTTAATACTGAAGGGACAGATCAAGCCACACATTTAAACAAACCATCGTGCTGTGCTCTGTCCTGGTAACTTCTACTTGTTGCTGCATGACACTGATGATTTTTTTTTGCTCTCCTTTTGTGCTGATTTAGTTTTTAAATACATACAAGTTAAATCCTATATCCATTCTTAAATAAACATTACCATTTATTTTTAGAAACACATTTAAAACATAGAACAGTTGAGGTGACTTCAACGAAGTTAGAATGGAGTCAAACACGAGTGTTGGAAAGGAACAAGGATCATAAAATCATAGAATGGCTTGAGTTGGAACGGACCTTAAAGATTGTCTACTTCTAACCCCTCTACCACGGACAGGGACACCTTCCACTAGACCAGGCTGCTCTGAGCTCCATCCAGCCTGGCTGTAAATACTTCCAAGGATGGGTCATCCAGAATTTCTCTAGGCAACCTGTTCCAGTGCTTCACCACCCTCACAGTAAAGAATTTTTTGGTATCTAATCTAAAGGATCCTCACTGTTAGAGTTGTAAAAAAAACTTTTGTGGTATTACTCTCTCTCTTTTTTTTTTTTTTCCATATTCCTGCTGCTGCATCAATGGAAAACTTCAGAAGGGTTATTAACTTCGTAAGAGGAAAGGAAAATTTGAAAGCGTGAACTCTGCCTATTCTGTAACTAGAAAGCAACTAAAAATAATCACAATTCATATTTCAGTTTCACAACTTTTAATGCAGAAATACAAGTGCAACATTTTTAGGAGGCCTGACTCAATTTCTTTAAACTGTAGGCAATATGGTTTCAATTCATTGTTCTTGCTTAAACTCAGGGCCTGGAAATTCAGGTGAATAGTTTTATCCTGAAATCCTAAAAACTCCATTAAAAAATTGGATTAGGAATATGTAAGTAATATTCCTTTTATTGTGGTAAATATGAAGAAGTAATAAAATCAATACACTCATACTTGGTGTTTGTCCAGTTTAAAGGGGTGTGTGTGTGTGAATACCAGATTAGTCATTCCTAACTTGGACAAACCCTTATTGTGTCTATATTCATAATTTTTCCATGGTAACCAACACGGATTATTGAGTTGCAACCATTTTACTGGATTTCATGTCTTTCTGTTGATCCTTAGGAGAGCTATTTTGGTGTTAAATACTGCCAGGCAGTGAGTAAATGATTTTCTACTTTACCAAAGGAATACATGGCTTTACTTCTTCCTTCCTTCCTTGCTTAGTCTTAAATTCATCTTCAATGAACTGATTGAGCTAATTAACCCACTGGAAAACTATTCTCTTTTTGGAGAAAAGAAAAAGGAAAAGCTTTTTCTCCTGCAGCTGACCTTGCTCAGGACTGAAAGAGCACAAGTGTAAGACAAAGAGAATGGAAGAGAGGCACAAGGATTGGAGTTAAAGGGAAGGAGTGACTTCTTGTTTCCCATGACAGTGAGCTGGTAGTTAATCTCAGTCCAGATGTCTTTAAAACTTCAAAATGAGTTAATGAGGGGTTTTTTTGGCATGGTTTCTCAATGTAAGGTTAAAATATCCACAGCATTGCAGTGAAGATAAGGCTGCTAGCCTGGATTTACAATAGTGAAAATGAAAGCAGAACTTGACCCTGAGATTAACATTTCCTGTAACTCTTAACATTCTTTTTTATAAGTGGTACTTCAGTTCTCTTTTGTTTCAAGTATTTAGTTTGTAATCATACCAGTGCTTCAGTAGCAAAGTATTTTAACTTTGGAGCCAGGGGTTTGAAGAGAGTAAAATTTCTACTTAATTATAAGGGAAGTGGCATTTGGTCAAGTGTTTTAGGTTATTATTATCCCAAACTCAAGCTTTTAAAGAAGAAAAGGAAATAAGAATTTTGTTGATTTCAGTGATGTAACTTGTTAAGGATAGCTGGCCCCTTACAGTGTGCCCTGATGATCGAACCTAGAACCACGTGAAGCAGGGGACTTTCAGGGTGTTTGAATTTAGCCATAAGGGCATAGGACATTTTCATTAAAAAATAGAATTGCTAACTAAAGCCAAGTTGTCATCTTCCTTCTGATAGCGAAGGAATTTTTGGTTCATTAAATTACTTTTTGGCTTTTGTTTAAAGGGTTCATAATCTTTCTTTTAGAAATGAGCTACTGTTGAAGGAAATAGCTGATATGTGCTTGCCCAATGTAATTGCTGTAACAGAGGTGCACACAGAAGTTGAGTTTGTCTGTCCTGCCACTCTCCCATCATGGCTGGTGGTTTGAGATTACCTCCATCCAGCCATGGAACTCTGTGGCTGACCACTGCCCTGCGGTCACCCCCTTTACATGGGGTCTGGACAACCTCAATGCACTCTAGGATGTATTGCCACAGTACATCAGACACACAGTCCCACTATTGCTTTGGGTAAACAAGAATCCTTTTTCCTTCTTGATCCAGGCACTTAGGTATGGTGAAGCTTTTTTCTCTGGCTTGGTGGGTTTGAGGATCCTGCCCTGGGAAACTGCCAGTTTTCTGTAGCCAGGAGTTCACACTTGTGTAGCAGTCACTGAAGTGTTGTAAGGTGGTGGTTTATGATAGATGGTATTTCTGCTCTTAGTTCAGTACCATAAAGTAATAGTCTTGCATGTTAGAGTTTCTGTCTTTCAGAAAATAAGTTTTCATCATTAGCATTTCAAACATTGTCTACTGATCCATATTGCAGAGAAAGGAGAAAATACCTTAGAAAGCATGTCCAAGTGCAGCCTCCAACATGACTGCAGATGAAAATCTATGTCAAATAAAGGAAGAGCTGATAGTGGTTTAAGTTGTGGTTTTGATTGATAGCCCTTCTAAGAGAATTGCTGCTACCCTGCTTGGCTATGTTAAGATCAATTTGTGATTTTAATACACATTTTCTTTTGAAGAAGTGTGATTAAAAATAAGAAATATGGGATATGTGCCTTAGAACAGGTCTGTCCCCTGAACCGTAGATCAATGGTGGCATAACAGAGTGATAGATTATAACATGCAGAGAGTTGATTAGTCACGTGGCGCTGTTTCTCCTTGTTTCAAGCTGCTAAATCCCATTAGAAGGGAAGCTAGAAAGAATTTCTATGTATTTTCAGTATTTGCACTATGTGAATGCAATTACTGTGACAGACACAAAAATTTCATGAAATCATGAGTAAAGAAAGAAATGTTTCTGTGGTGGGAGGGCATTGGTCTACTAAGAGTTCTCCATCATTTGTGGCAAGTGGCTCAGGGGCTTCAGAGCCTCTGAAGATTTTCCAAAAACCTCACTCTGAAGTATTTGCTGTCAGCCAGCTGGGTCCTTGCTGGAGAGACCTTGGATACTTAAATGAAAATTGTCATGTGGAAAAAAAGTCTGAATTGTAAACAGATAAATTAGTTATGCTACAGTTGCTGGCTTACAGTCATTTTCCCAGTTAGGCTTCTTCTTTACTAGCTGTAATAATCTCAAAGGAATTTTATTGGAAATTGTAAAGGAAACGGCTTTTATGTCATTTTGCTTCATGTTTTTTTTTTCACTATACTGAAGACATGGTGTCTTTAATATCTATACTCTTACAGAATACTTAAACCCCTACTATCCTAAACTATGTGAATCCTTCCACCTGATTGTCCAAGGCCCTCCAGCTAATTCTAGAGTTCTGTTTACAAATTTTGCGGAGTTTAACTGTATAGTTGAAAAGGTTCGTACCATCACAAGGCCATTTTTTTGATGCTGAAATTTATCATCTGCATAGGAACAGCAGTATTGTAGCTTAAACTACAGAAATCAAAGTATGCTGATGCATAGGGTTGCAATCACAAAATGGGTTTGTGACCCCTGATCTACTGGTTCACTACACTGGGAAAAGACTGTGTTTCAGAATAAGGGCAAAGCTGGAAGGCTGAGGACAGTAAAATTTCCAAACACCATCGTTATCCAAGAGGGAGTAAGAATTCTTTGCTACTTCCTAAATTGCTTTCACAGGAGGCTACTGGAATAATGCTATTTCTGGAACTCTGTCTTGTTCTAGTTGTTTTTTTGTTTTCCATGATGAACATGATCTCTTTTTTTTCCCTTCATCTTACTTTTTACACATTCTTGTTTCAGCTGTTTTTATCTTTTTTTTTTTTCTGTTTCATTTAGATGTTTGTTTTTTAAATTGTTCTTCCTGACAGAAAAGAGAAATCAATATAAATATATGTAAAATATAGAACCTATCACTGCATTGATTTACCAGCCTTTTATGGTTTATTTTCAGGATTACTGTCTTGGCACCTAAGCTCTGTTAGCAAAGAAAGCTGACAAGTGCTTGGTGCTGATACTGCTGTTGTCCTCTTCCAGAGGCAAGAAAGGGAATTCTCCCATCCTTTTATTCATGAGAACTGCCTGAGCTACCAGAGACAGAGCAATTTCCATGAGTCAGACTAGTGGAAATGCTGGCTCAAACAAATTATTTCTTCAGTTGAGATTGGCAAAGAATATCCTTATATAAAAAAGATTCTCACTTTTTCCTGCTGTTATAGCATACGTGTGACTGGTGAAAAGTTTTCAATTGCAACAGAGGGAGAATAGAAAAATACTTGATAAGAAGTAGTATGATAATAAAGTAGTATTTTATTAAAGTTTGACTGTGGACTGGTGTCAGATGAACTATAAAATCACAGAGAGACTATACAATAGCACAAGTAGTTATTGCAGATCTTGCCAAATACTTCCTCTGATCCTCAGAGGAAGTATATCAAGTGTATCCTCAGTTTTCAGGTGTAACTACTAGTTTTCCTCTGGTGATAAAGAGGTTTGCAGCAGGTATCTGCATCAAGTTTGCTTACTTGTCAAAAGATGTATTTTCTAAATAGCTCAACCATTTCTGAAATGGTGAGTGGAAAAAGGCGACTACTTCTTACAGATGTTCTAGTACCTGTTAATTATAGAGCACAGACTTAACAGCTGATGTGGGGAAGGCTGCAGGATATATTTACCTTTGCATAATTTTGGTACTTTCTGACTATGAAGCACCTGGCTTTACAACCTTACTACTTTTTGTATAAAGATTTGGTTCATAATGTTACCTCCACAGCAATTAAAACTGCCTCATATTTTTCATTCTAGAAGCCTCTCTTTTAGTTGCAAGTTTCTTGGTCAAGTCTTAACTGTTTCGGTTGAAGCTTTCTATTCTTGCTTTCTGCCTCTGACTAAGTAGTTTTGGTAAAACTGATGTAACTGTATTCAAGAATTGTCTCCATAAAGAAGTTGGCGAGAGGTTGAGGTAGTTTTTATTTGCAGTGCCACAATTTTTGTCACTTTTTCTTTTGAGTGGTCTGCCTTTCCTGAGCAAGTCCTCTGGAATTAGAACTGGGACAAAAGATTTGGCAAAAGGATAGTCCTGGGATAGAAGAAATACTATTTACCGTCCTCCAAAGACTTGAGCAAATTTGGATAGCCTACACCTTTGAAAATCCTTTTACATATGTTCAGAAAATACTGGCTTCAAAAATATTTATTCCCATGGCCTCAGGCTAGAGGTAATGGGCAAGGAAATGAATCTAGTGGACATACGCATAGTATGAGACACACCCATATATGCTGAATCAGACTCACATAGCAGAGGACATACCTCAAAAATCAAGACACATGACCATAGCGGCCTAGCAGTTCAAGGCAATAGGGAGGATGGGTAAAGGCAGAGCTAATGCTAGTTCCCTGCTTGATGGGCAGTGCTGCACCTTCCCTCTGCTTGGTGTGGGAGCAAAGTTGGGAATTTCTGACTTAGAGGATTCAAAGCCCACTAGATGAACATGAATAAGTGAAAGACAATCTTGCTAAAACCTCTTATAGCCTTTTTGTTGTTGATTTTCTTTTCCTCTGTTACTGATGAAAATAAGAACCTGGTTACTTTCCCAGTGTGGATTTTGGAGCCCTCAATGCATGTGCCCTTCTGGTCACTGTAAATGTTGGTGTAGTGTCTGGCTGTTTCTCTCAGGGAACTGGTAAGCAATTGCTTCTGTTTTTTTAAATTATTTTTAGACTATTTCCGAGAGTGCCGTCTCTCCATGGTGCACAGTCTGACTGTATAAACTACAGCAGTTACAAATGCCTAATAAAGTCTGAAGAGCGCTCTGGGATTCATTTGATAAGAGTGGCTGCATTAAGTGAAAGGCTGTTAATTGTGTGGCTGTCTGCCACGTGCAGTTAATCCCCAGCACAAAAGTGCAGCAAAAATGTGCTCTACGAGCAGTTCCGATCCCAAAATAACCATGAAGGAAAGAACAGAAGCTCGGGGCTACCTTTCGGCTCTGTGATTTACACCACCCACAAGGGTATCTCGCAATGTTGGCCATGTATTTTTCAGCTTGTTGCCAATTGTCATGCCATCATTGAACCTGATACTGGGAATGGGACTTTGTAATTCTATCCAGAATGGCTCAATTCTCCTGGCTCACTTTCTACAGCTCCTGCTTTCATTTTTCTTCAATTAGACTAGAGGGAAAAACCATATAAGTAGAATCAAACTTCTTCGCACTTGTTTGTGTTCTCATGCCTGGGAACACAGAATGTGAAATGTTTGTCAACTTCTGTTAGGGGGATTTTTGCCTGAGATTTTATACCTTCCCTACAGGGACTTGCTCCTTCTTGATCTACATTAACTGGCCCTTGTAACCCAATCTTTTTGGCCTTCTTAAGAGGGTAGACTGTCTGTCCAAACACACTCCTGCCTATATGGAATTTTGGGACATTTTAGAAGAGGAACAATGCTATAGCTTTATCTTGGATTAATGCCAACCCTCAAGTCTTGGAATTGCAGTAGTGCAGTACTGTAGGTGAGGGCATGGCTGGTATCTGAGATGCTTAACCATTGATTTCAGTTACTTTGGTTTGTATGCTTTTGCATACAAATCTGATATACTGAGTTGAGAAGCGTGAAGATAATGGAGATAAGCCTACTGCCTCAAATGCCTTGGAAACTTCCTGTGATTTCATAGACTGTAATTTTCCAGGCAGCTGAATTGATCTCACAGCAGTCTCCTGCCACCAAAAAAGCAAAGGAGATACACTTTTCCTTCTCCTGCTCTTCTCCCCACTGCTCCCACTGTGTGGTCTTCTCCATCCCTTGCAACAGCCCCGGAGTTCATGACTTTGCAGAAAGTGGCAGAACAACCATCCAGGTTTGTTTGGTTTTGTTGGGTTAATTTTCTGCTGCTGTCACAAATTTAATTAGCTAATGGAGAGGTTTGGTGAAAACTAGAGTTGATCCAAAGAAAATTACAGGAGTTTGCCACTTGAATAATGAACAGAGAGAAGGGATGGAAAGGAGGAGGATACTCTGCTCCTTCTATATCTTGTGGAATCACAGCTTCAGCAGTGGAATTAACTGATGCTTGTTGATGCCTGCATTGATGTGGATATTAGTCACTAGTGACAAGCTGTAAGTGCTATGATATGGATTTGCATGATGTGGCCATGACCAACTCTGCTTCAGATAAAGGAACTGTGCAAATGTCAGGGTATTTGTGACAGTGATGTGTAGTGAGTTCTTCCTGGGTCATTTCACTTGAGCAGCATTTGCTTTCTGGAGACACTTTAGGGCCTGGGGAGTAGTCAGTCTATCACGAAGTAGACTGGCTGCAAGTGAATCACAGGAGATAACAACCACCACCTGAGGTACACAAACCCTTTACTTCAAAAGCCTCTCCTTGTTGTTGGCTGGTTTGCTGTGCCCTATTTGGGATCTGAATTTCCTCCTGAATCAAAAATATTTAAGATGGTTCTCTCTGGTGATAAATTTTCAAGGCACATTTTGCTTGATCTTCTTTGAGCAGTAAATTAAATTTTCACTTTTGCCTGCTTCCTGCTCCACTTTTTTTTCATTTTAATTCTATTTTTGCTCTGGCTATATTTCATCTCTCAGCTTTGGGTCTCCCTTTTTCTGGTGGTGTCTGTAGGAACAACTGGCAAAGTCAGCAGCAATGACTCACTTAGCAGGATCAACAGCTTTGCTGAGACATAACAGGTTTGCTTCAATTATTTTCTTAAAGTAGGGCAATGCTTCCTCCTCTCTATTTTTTTTTTCATTCCCTCAGTTATTAAAGTGAAAAGTAATTTAAAGCCATCTTCTCTTCAATACAGTGTAGGAGGAAAATGACCTGGCATTAGATTTCATGTGACAGGACAAGCAAATGTCTTTCTGAACTGTTGATTATACCTTAGGCTGCCTTTTAAATATGTGTCCTCACAGAGCAGTTTATCCTTAGCTATGTTTGTCACTGGGAAGGAAACTTGATAACTACATGGAAATAGTACTGCTGATGTTACCTTTTGGCCTTATAGTAATTTTTTCTTGTCAATTTGTCCCTTTGTTTTCATGATGCAGGACATCTTCTCCAGCAGCAAACAATTGTCTCTTTCAATGGCAGAAAGTTGGTCTTCCTCCAACTTTGTGTACAGAAGGGATAAAGAAATGATTCTGTTTTTACAAGGTCACAACAAGCAGCAGTAATGTATCATGGATACCTAACAGAGTGTTCAGAATTGCTGTCCCCTTCTCTACACAGCATGCAACAGACACTGATCAGGTCAAGCTCTGTTCTATTATTGAGAGAACCCTTTTTTCCCCACCATTTTCATGGTGACACAGGGAGAGAAAGCCCTTGGCAATACTGTGAATTTGACCCTGAAACACTCTCCTGCAACCACAGCAGCAGCCTGCTGCATTATTAGTGAATTAATTTCATTGGTGTAAGCAGAATTTCTATAAATATTTTTCAACCTATTTTCTGCAATCATCATCATAATTTTTGTCTCTAACAGCTTTTATAGACTCTTATCAAAAGCTAGGATTGTTATGGACAGTGTACAAGCGCATGACATGACTTACCCAGACTTCTGTGATGGGACTCTCTCCATTATCTTTGATGGGCTTTGGATCAAATGGTAACTTTTCCATTGATTTCAGTGAGATTTGGATTAAGTCCAGTTGCAGGGCATTTTTGTCCTGGAGGGATTTCAGCCTAGTGTAAGTAGAGAAGCAATAACTGGGTGTAATGAACAAATTGAGAGAGATGTATGAGGAAGTATAAGCTAATTCTTTTCATTGTTATCATGACTTCAAACCTTTCTAAATTTGATTTTAAAATGGAATATATTAATAATCTCAATCTCTAAAGTTAACTGTGTCAACAATGGAGGAAAATTGAAATAGTGCAGTGGAAGAGAGAGAATCTCTTTGGACATCCCGAGGCATTGTCTAATTTGTAAAAGATGTTGCCACGTTGTTTTTCAAAGAACACAGATCCATGCTAAAAATGTGTTTGTGGAAAAAATGTGATTGGGAAAGAATGGGGGAGAGGTGAAGAGAAAAAAATTATTTATAAGATTATCTAAGGCCCAGCAATTCCTATTTTGGAAGGGTTGAATTGAAGATAACCAGAGAGAGGCTGGATGGAGAAAAGTAAGGAAAGCACAATTTTCATAGCTGGACTTCAACATCTCATTCTCAAAAGGCTCTTGGAACAGAATTGCCAAAGGAATAGTCTTGTTTGGAGCATATGTAGCGGGTTGACCTTGGCTGGGTGCCAGGTGTCTACTAAGCCACTCTATCAATCCCCTTCCCAATGGGACGGGGTGGGGGAGAATAAGATGGAGAACAACCAGCAGGTGAGATAAGGCAGTTTTATTGCAGTGAAAGAAAAGTAAGCCAGAGTCTGTGCACACATAAGCGAAGGGAAACGTCAATCTCTACTTCCCATCAGCACATGATGGTTGGACACTTCCCAGGAAGCAGGACTTCAGCACACAGAATGGTTCCTCCAGGAGGCAAACATTGAAGAGTCCTGAATGCCCCCCCTTCCTCCTGTCTTCCTTAGCTTTATGTATCTGAGCTGACATCATATGGTATGGAATATCCCTTTGGTTGATTTGGGTCAGCTGGCCAGGTTGTGTCCCCACCCAGGATGTTGCACGCTCCCATCCCTTTGATGGGGGAAGGAATGTCAGAGGGACAGCAAGGTTCAGCAGTAGCCAAAACACTGCTCTGTTATCAGCACCCTTCTAGCTACTAATGCAAAGCACAGCACTGGGAGGGCTGTGAGCTTTACCCCAGTCAGACCCAATACAATCTCCACCCCTTATCCCATAACATTTGTGTCATACTCAGATCCCATATAATCTATATATCTTCCAACTCTTCCGTTATACGTATTTGTCATTACTGGAATCCTTTCTTACCCATGCAGCTTAAACTACAACCTTAAACCATCTCTATACCAAACATAAATTTTTTCATTAATTACTATCACTTGTCCTTTCACATCCCTCCAGGTCTCCATTCCGGTAGGATGAGGGGTCAGGACAGGAGAAGTAGCACACTTGATGTTTGGGCACCAACACCGTCCCAGCTCATCATCACATTCTTCTTACTCCTTGCAGAAGTCCTTCTTCGTCAGTTCATGTTACTCCTACTACTTTACTTCCTGTAACATGCAACTAACGCCACAGATTATTCTTACCCCAAGGTTAAATCTCCTTGAGGCACACACTGGGTCTCCCCATCCTTCTGCATTACCCACCAAGTACTCCCAGGTCCTTGGGCAAAGACAATCCCGTGAATGGGTTTGCCTTTTCCCATGGGGGAAGAAATCCACATTGACTTTCCCAGCCACTTCCCTATGTGTAATGCAGGAGCCTTTTCTCCTTCCATAGTGTCTAAGGGCTTAGTTTGGGCAGGACCAGGGTGGTTAGCAGATCCCTTAGTGTTTACCAGCCAACTGGCTTCTGCTAGTTTGCATCCCAGTACTTCCATGTCCCATTACCTAATGCCCTTAACATAGTTTTCAGCAGCCCATTATATCTTTCAATCTTCCCAGAGGCCTGTGGATGGTGGGGAACGTGATATATGCACTTAATACCATGTCTTTTTGCCCAGGAGTCTACAAGATTATTTTGAAAATGAGTCCCATCATCTGACTTAATTCTTTCTGGTGTTCCATGTTGCCACAAAATGTGTCCTTCAAGACCTGCGATCGTGTTCTGAGCAGTGGCATGGTTTACTGGGTTTGTTTCCAGCCAGCCAGTTGTTGCCTCTACCATGGTGAGGATATAACTCTTGCCTTGGCATGTTCATGGCAATGGCCCAATGTAATAAATTTTCCAGGCCTCATCATACTGGAAACCCAGCCACTGCCCTCTATTCCAAGGAGGCTTCACTCATGTGGTTCACTTGATGGTAGTTTTATACTTCTGTGGTTCTGATATGCCAGGCTATTGATTCCATGCCATCCAGTATACCCAGTCATCCCTTTCCTCCTCCTAGCTGAAGTCAGGGATCCTCTATTCCCCTTCCTGGTCAGAGTATTCACTATCTGACCTTTGCCATGCCAGATGAGAAGTTCTCTCACCAGGGCTGTAGGAAATGGTTTTACTTCTTTTATATCTGGGAGATTGCTGATTGTCTTCTGGTCTCTCTGTGGCAACTACACTGACAGTCTTCTTGGGCAGCCCATTCTTAAGAGCTCTCTTCCCTCTCAGTTCACAGACACGGGCTTCCAGCTTAGAGGTGGGTTCATCATGCCATCTCCTAATGTCCCCTCGCTGCTCACGCAGAAAGAACCAGGGTTCCTTACATGACCTGTGTTTAGGGCTTCCCTTCCCTCTGACTGGAGTAGGAAGTTGAGAAGCTCAAGAAAATTCATGAGACTTGCATTATGATTTTAGAAAGCGTGAACATCCATCATGTTACCGGTAGCAACACAGAGGAGGAAAAAGAGAAGCTCATCTGCCAGGAAAACACAGTGATGTTAACTAAGAAAGTCATAGAAGAATTGATGCTGTGAGTGGATCTCTGCACCCTCGTGGACCTCCATGGGTTGCAGGGCTACAGCTGCCTCGCCATGGTCATCACCACAGCCTGCAGAGGAATCTCAGCTCCATGTCTGGAGCACTTCCTCCCCCTCCTTCTCCACTGACCTTGGTGTCTTCATGTTGTTTCCCTCATATGTTCTCACCTCCTCCTCTGCTCTGGCTAGAAAAATACTGTGCCCCATTTAAACAAAGATTTTCTTCTTAATTATGTTAAATACATTATCACAGAGGCGTTACCAACATCTCTAACTGGCCCAGGCTTGGCTGGTGGCATGTCCATCTTCAGAGCCATCAGGGATTGGCCCTGCTAGACATGGTGGAAACTTCTAGCAGCTTCTCACAGAAGCCACCTCTGTGGCCTGCCTGTCACCAAAAACCAGGCCATGCAAAACCGACACAGCATACTAATTCAGTCTTTTCCTTCCTCCTCCTTTCTTTCTTCGTATTTGATTCTAGGCACCCCAAAGATATTTCAAGACCTCTATAAAACAAATAGTAAATTGTGCTCATCCAGATCTGACAGTTTTGAGTGGCTAATGTTAGAGTAGCAGGTTTCTGGAGGGAATCTAGTGCATCAGCCTCATTTGCTGGGCTTTGTAACCAAAGCAGGCCAGATGCTGGTCACACTGTAGTAGGAAGGTATCTAAAAATGGTGCATTAAGTCATCCCATGACCTAATAACCCTGAGGAGAATGATTGTAAAGAAGAACTGGTTACCAGAAGATTGCAAAATTTTCTTTTCTCCCCTCTTTCTATAAGAGTACGGAAAGGATGATGATGAGAAAGAACCAGTCTCACTTTGAGGTATCAGGACCTGTGTATGATCTAAGGAGCATCCCTAAGAGTAGTGGGTTCCTCTTGGTGTTTTTGTTGTTAACCTCTGTGTGTGTGGGGTTATCCAATGTTTCATTTTCAAAGGAACTTAAGCAATTATTTTTACAGTAATGGGAAAAAAATTAACAGCGGCAATTGAACCCACATCCTAATATAGCGTGTGATTTTATGCATGAAGAAGATATGAATTGTTTTGCTAGTGAAATGATTTTAAGGTGCCTGGGGATTATTATTTCACACAGCAAGATGATAAACAATTTTAAGGAAATTAATTCTGAAGTCCTTATATAGGTTACACTTCCATTGCCTAAGGGGAGCTTTGTTGGAAATTAAGTCTTTGACAGGTTTTAGCTATACATTATTTTCTACTTGGCTCACATTTGGTTTTTTGTTTTGTTGTTGTTTTTTTTTAAATTGTTGTTTCCTTTTAGTTAGCAGAGATAATTAGCTAACAATTTATTTTCCACTCTTATCCTTTAATAAAAATTTGTCTCCTGGGAACAGTAAGATTTTGAAGGATAATGCCAGTCAAGGCTACCCATTGTTATTTCTTGTGCCTTGAATATGTTAACATCCTATTATTCAGTTCTTTGCTCTGTATCTTGGTGGTTGTGCTATTCTTGTTATTTGCAATGTTATTTTCATGGCTGTACAGAAGAACATCTTAGGAGGCTATTTGAACACTTTAGCACTTGTTAATCTGAAACACTCTGATTTCATCGATAATCATAAAGATAAAATAAGTTATTTAATGTTGCCAGGAATGTACTATTCATGGATCCTGATAGTCCTTTTGCAACAATCACTTCACTGAGGGGAAAAAAAAAGGCCCTGGAATTGTGACAATCTAGTAGGCTCTTTGTTTCCTTTGAGAGGAGATGTGAAGGCCAAGTGAAATAGCCAATACTATACCTTCAGCTTTCCTAAATTCTGATGAAGGTGGCTGTGTGGCACTGGGGCACTTGTGTCCACTAATGGTTTTGATGTCTGTATCTACAACAGAAATTAAGTGTTTGTCCTTTTTCATTGGAGGTTATACAGGTATACCCCTGCATATCATTATGGAAAATCTTTTAATTCCCATGTTCTGTTTTGTAGCCAGCAGAAACACTATTAGACATATGATTCATTGTATCAGCAAAGCCAGACTTGCGCAGAAAAGTAGTGGAAAATGAAAATGTTGAAGGAAGTTGTTCTAAAGTGTGCTGGAGTTGCAAAGTCTTCTTTATGTTGCAAAAATGTAAAAAAAGCATACAGTCCAGTTACAGTTGTGTTGATGTTATGACACAGAAGTTACTGTCTAAGAGAAGGCAGGCATTTTCTATTAGGCATCCAGCAGAAACAAAAAGACTAGTGTAAGAAAGCACTACGTACTCCTAAGACAAATCGGTTCTTCCAAAAGGATACATATTTAGGATGTTGCCAAAGAGGTAAGAATACTGGAAAATTACTTCTTTTGTTGAAAGTATCTCCAGGTCTCTTCTTATTAGCATTTTAGAACAATCATTAAGAACGCCTTGTGGATCTAATCATTCTAAGGGAGTTGGTAGTTCAGTGGCATAATAATACTTATCTCCATCTGACCTAAATAGCCATGTAATATATGAGGGAGAAGAAAAATCTATGAGGTGTGTTGGACTAAGTAAACCCCATGGAAGAAAAGGTGGTAACGGAGTAGAGCAAGACAGGATGAAGAGGGGAGACCACTTTCTCTCAGAGTGGGGTTCTGCAGGGAGTCAGACTGGATCAGTTAAAACAATGATACCACGATTTTTGTAATAAAATATGTTCTCCCTCTCTCACAACTTACACATGAACTTTTCCAACTCTGGCAGACTCAGTGATATGGAAAGAAGAGAGAAATACTTGCTATTTAAAAAGTAGGAGACAGAGGAGTAAAAGCAGCAAGCACATCACCAACACAAACCTTTCAGTGTAGGACATGGCCAAAGCACTGCCTGAGTGCAACAGAAGTCTTTCATGTCTCTTTCTGAAGCAACTTTGTGATAAGCCAAAGACCAGGCTTGAATCCCTGATAGCAGACTTGTCATACATACTACCAGGACAGGTTCCTTGCTTTTAGAATAGAGTGAATAATTTACAGCATTGACTGGGATAATGTTTAGCAGTTTCTAACTTTGTCTGAAATTCGCTTGAGCTGCTTAGCTTCTTGTGAAAACATTCAGCTGCTTTTTATGTGGCAGTCATCTCAGAGGAGGTGGGATCCCAGAAGGAAGCTGCTCTCAACTCCAGCTGATTTCAGAGGATGATGACAGGGCTCATCTGCATCCTTTCTAGATCCTGTCATGTTAAGTGGCTGAATTTTACTGGATAGTAAAACTAAACTTGGTAAACCTGTGAGAGTTTTGGCTTCTGCTGCTGCTATCTCCTCTGATTCTTCAGGTGCCTTTAATTATCACACTACTAAGTTATTTTAAAAATAACTCTAAGAAGACATGTAATTTTTAAGAGAAGGTTGCTACAGTACAAATCACCAGTGTGAAGAACAAAATGTGATAGTTATGCAAACTCAGGTTTAAATTTGTAGATATGCAAACTATTTCAAACTTGAAAAGCTTGCAAACAACAAAAGGTGGTTTTAGAAACCAGATTACTTCTGTAGAATTCATATAAATATAATTTCATTTTTTGGAAATTGTTGTGAACAATTTCTGTCTCATTCTTATATGCACAACTGTAAAAGGTAAACCCTGGCATTTATAAGCCCACACTTATCTCTGTTGCAGCACTTTACAGTGGTTTTGGAACCATTTTATATTTAATTCTATGCAGAATGTTGCAGAGAGGAGATGTAACTTTTGATATTTTTTCCCTGTTCTCTTTTATTAAGAAAGTAGCAAAATTATTCAGACTGGATGCACTTGCTTTTGTGGTCATAAAAACATGCTGACACTTTTTGTACCTTTGCAGCATGGAGAAAATGATAACTTATCCCTAAATATTGCCATCTTTTTAGGGCTCTTCTCCAAGAACTGTACCTTGTTCTCTTCCTTGCTTCCTATTTTTCCCCTTTCTCTCTTGCTCTGGTTCATTTTTCTTGTCAGGTCCTTCAATGCAAAGCCTTCTCATCACCAAGCAGAGATCATTATCTCAGAGCGATTTCTGACTCTTGGTAGATCAAAAGCCTGGGCCCCAGGAGGCTGTGTCATTCAGGACAACCTGCCAAATTGCCCTGCTGCTTCCAGGTGCCACAGCTGAAGGTACCTCTGCTCTGGTAGCTGGTGTTCACTCAGCAAACCTGTGTTTGTGCCAGGAGAAAGCATGGTGAATTTTCTGGGAAACCAACATGGGAATTCAGAAGTGCCAGCATGACAACACAGGGGCACTGCAAAAGGCCACTCTTTGGTCACTGGAGACCTTGCTAAACATGGCTTGGTGTGAACCCCATAATAAGAAATGAAATTCTGTACTTTCTGAGCCATCCTTTGCTCAACATCATAGTTACCATTTCTCTTTCTTGCACTCAGAAATTAACACTTGCGTTTAATCCAAGAGCAATCGAGTCATGGGAAATATTTCGTTCTCTATAAATACATTTCTTGACTGTATATCATGGTGATCTCTAACCTCTGTTCTTGGCCATTCATGCATATATCAAGTGCTCTGTACACTGAACAAAGGAGACTTCTGTACGGACAGTGGATGCTGAGAGTGTTTCAGCTACATTAATATCATCTCCCTGCTTTAAAAGAGCCACTGTTAAAATAGCCATGCTTGGAAACAGTAGTGAGCCTCTTGAGGTTAATTCATACAGAAAGAAATTTATTTATTTCAGGATTGTCAATTTAGTTAGAAAAATATGTCAAATTCAATTCTCTACCTCATCTTTAACTTTTTTCCACCTGCAAGCCAAATTAGGGGAACAATGGAAGGAAGGAAGATATTTTTACACAGTTAATGAAGCAGACTGAGTCTGGAAATAATGGAGAACTATTTCTTCATATTAAAGCTAATTGTATTGCAATACAATCTTCCTAAGGTAGCAATACAGTTGAATCATCACTGATGGTATTCACAGCTTACGGATTTTGAAGAGGGCACAGTCCTTCATTATTACTGCTATGGAGCAAATGACTATCCAAATATTTTTCACTTCTAAATCTGGTAAACATCATTATGATACCCTAAATAGACACAAAAGTTATACATATATTTGCTGGATATTCTCAAAACATGTCTCCTGTACCTTATGGCTCATCAGCTTTCACAATGAATTAAGAATGACTAGAGAGATGCTGTAAGTCCTTTAGGGTAAGCATATTACTTCATGAAGGTCTCTGCTTTTTATCCAACAGTTGTACCCACCCTTTTCTTGTGTTCTTCACACTTTGCTTTGTCCCATTTTAGCTAACGGTAGTTGTTGCCACATGGTAGAATTGGCAGGTAGGCTTGATGTGTCTTCCACAAAATAAAGCATCTCTGAAACTGGGCTCTTTTGGAAAAAAAAAAAAAAAAAGTGAGTAGTACCAGTCTGAGTCTTTTCTAAAGCAAAGCCCTGGAGACTTGTGGTATGCTTGTAGCCAGTCACGTGGGTGTTGTCATGGCATCGCTGTTCAGAAGAGGAATGAATAGCTGGTGGTAGCATTTCAAACAATACATTTAACGGACAGAAAACAAGAACTGAATGTTATAGCAAAGAGTATTTTATTCATGTGTGAAATAGATTACCAGTTATACTTCACTAACCAGCCCGACTTCACACTGGTGAAGGAGAGACAGTGGTGTAAGCCATTAGTAAGATTCATGGTAGGGGTACTGGAACTAGGCAATCTTTAAGGTCCCTCCCAACCCAAACCAATCTATGATTCTACAAATAATCCATACAAATATGTAAAGGACTGCATAATGGACGATATTTACTGTATCTTGAATTGAATGACACACCTCAGTAATGCTCTGAACAAATGCACAGTGTCATCTTTTGCACTGCAATAAATTTTTAAAACATTTTTTCATTGATAAATATGCACTTTTCAAAAGTCAGGGCAAATATTTTTATACTGAAATAGTTCTGGGGTTTAATAGCCTTTTCATCTTTTTTACTTGTGTGCCATCTGACTGCTAAGAAAAGCAGACAGACTTCCTTCCAAAAGCCATTTATCAAGCTGACTACTGGTTCTCATGCAAGGCCACCTTGGCTTTCATTCTTTTTAGGCAATCTTTGGCAGGAAAGTGAATGGGCAAAAATGTTTTGGTAGGCCCTCTCAAAAATGGAAAAGGTGCTTCTGCTCATTCAAAGTCAGCTTGGCCTCCTCCAAAGATGACTTTGAGCTGACACAGGTAATTTGATGTTTCTATCCTTATGGTATGGAGCACCCTGGACTGGATCTGGCAGACTACTGAAGGAGTTTGCTTTTGATTCCTGCATTTTCTTGACAAGGTCCTTAGTTCCTAAGGAGAAGACTTGAATTACAACTTGCAGCTGTCATGCGTCTTTTAAAACGGGTAGAATAATGCATGTTATATCATAGTACTGGAAAGTAGGGAGAGAACCTTTGTCAGATAGTACCAAAATTTACTAACCAGAATGGGTCTGTTCAAGGATGAGCCAGGGGACATTCCTTTTTACCACAAGGCTGTTTGTGCAGGTTGATCTTAGGCAATGTTTCATGTGGATGCAGCAACACATCCCTGTCACAACTACCCGACAGAGAATTAGTTAGGGCCAGTGCTCTTTTTAATATCTATCTTGATTAACTTTTGCATTTCAGTGGTTGAAGTAAGGTTGATGATAGGGATTTGTGATTTTTATTGTACTTGGTGTGAAATGGAGCTTAAACAGCAGAAGCAGACATATAATTAAAATCTTGATACCTACTAATTTTGAGCTGTAAGGAAAATACTTTTATTTTCAGACAAATAATGGAAGGAATTGAAGAATGTTTTTTTCCTAGCTGTTTGTATTCTCAATTTCTTGTTAATATAAAAGGAAGATGTTGAGAATGTCAGTCAAAATAATGAGTACTGAGATAAGGTGCATTTTTAAAAATACATATATAAAATCTAGCTGTGGACATAATACAATTATATTTTGCTCTTGAACAAATGAAAATGCTTGGCAGGGTCTTGGCCTTGGTCTTTTAAATGCTGCATGTGTAATGATCTGTTGTAGACGGATCTGAAGGACATCATTATCTTTTTGCTGATTCTGAGGAAGCCCTTAAAATATAAGAAAAACATGTACTCTTACATTGATGGAAACATGGCCCAATAAGAAATTGAAATCACCTGGAATGGGTTCCCAGTTGCTTCTGAATTAAATTCTGTGAAGGGAAGTGGCTTTAAACTTCCTCCGTGGTTACCTATTTTCTTTCTACCCTCAGAAGCTGTGCATATGTGCATTCTAAACTGGCTTCTGAGGGGATTTTGTTATTGAACCAGAGCCTTCACATAGGAGCCATCCTTGTGTCCATCCCCCCCACCCCCCCAGCAAAAACTGGGCCAAGCAAAACCAACACACTGGGTTTTGGTTTGTTTTGCAATAAGGAAAGAAAAACTCATCAGTTTCAAAATTGGTTGTCTTAATTTTGATTTACCTAAGGTTTAGCAGGTCCTTTCTATAAGAAGATAATAATAGAAGACAGGAGCAACCAGTCCTACCTCTAGTTCTAATTTCACAGCCTAAACTTAGAGCAACAGCAGGGAATTCTTTAGATGGGAGCTTCACTGCTTAGTCAAAGCGGTCTTCTGAAGCATCCTAAACAACCTGTGGACTGGACTTGTATGTAATTTCTTAACAGCAAAAGGTACTTCCTAAAGAGCAGATGAGAAATAAATAGATAATGAATGTAAGAATATTTTTATTTTTGCAAAAATAATTTTCCACTATGTATTAAGACACAAATACATTTAGCTTTCACACACAGCAGAGAGAATTGTGTTTTCTGAAGCATAAGAGAAAGGTGGTCAATACCAAACTATTCTGTTAACTTGGTAATCCTGGAGTGTGCTGAACTTTCCACTGGAGATCTCAGCACCATATGGCTCTCATAGGTTTCTGGGTTTGTTTTTTAATCTCTCTTTTGTTTTGGTCTGAATTTTAAGCAAACTTGTTCATACAATAGATAGGGCTGTAAGCTCTGCAGGTGGTATTGCTGCTAGGAATTTGATTCTTGAATTACTTCCCCCTATGCTGCAAATTAATGAGTTGCTGCCCTTTCCTCTCCCACCCCCTTTGCGAGCAGAAAATCTTGGGCTGACTCAGGAGCTGCTAGCTACAGCAACTGCTCATGTTTACAGCCCAGTTACAGAATAAGTTTAAAAAAATGCTTCCTCTGCCATTGCACACCCCAATGAGATTGTATTTTTGGAGGTGCTGTTGCTTACCATGACCAGGAGTGCCTTTTTCACTGTTTTCATTTGCTGCGAACTTTGCATATTTAGTAAGAAAACGCAAGATGATGAATGTATATTTTCTAAGGCTTTAAAGCTTTTCTGTATGTATGAAGAAGAAAATAAGTCTTAGGTGTTTTTGGGGGGTTTTGGGGTNGCTGACTGACTTTGAACATATGCGTAGACTGAACCACATGATGGGAGCCACTTGTGGGTGTGTTTGAGGATCAAGCCCAGTCTCCCTTCATTCATTGCCTATCCCTGGATATGCGTTTCAAGATGCTGAGAGAAGCCAAATTATTTTTTGGTCAGATCAGTATGTTACATGATAGGACCCAATGCTGTGACTTTGACCCTGCAAGCACACCCCCTTAATCAGATAACTCACAAGCAAACCACTCGACTGAGTATCTGAAGAGTCCATCTGCACTCGAGGGGATAAAAAAAGCAGCTGGAAGCTGTGCTGGGATGAGTGGGATGCGCTCTGTCTGTGCATGCAGCATACCTAGGGGCTTCCATCAAAGGGCTGCCTGCAGTCATGCAACCGTGTCCTTGTGCATGTGGGTGAGCAAAGCCTCCCCAGCATGGCACATGTGCTCGCAGTGCTGAGTGGTGCAGAGGGAGGGGATGTGAGGGCTATGGCTCCCACTGCAGCACAAAAGCAGATTGACCAGATGCTTCCTTTAGACTTGACCTCTTCTGGAAGCTTTGAGCAAGAATTAATTTTTGGCTGGGGAAAAAAAGAGGTTTTTTCCCACTTATTGTCTGAGAAATTGAGAGAAGGGAAAGGGGGTGGGAAGAGAGGAAGAGGAAGGGAAAAACATTGCTATAATCACACAGAGTTTTGTTTATCTATACATATTTATATCTACACACACAATTCTAAATGTTTGGACCATAAAATACATTATTTCCTTGATCTGCAGAAAAATTGCCAAGTAGACCAGCACTGACTAGTAATCTTTCTCAGTGGTTCTAACATGGGGGGAGAACACAGAGGGACGGGACAGGACTGTTAAGCGACTGACTGAGCTCCTGCACTGAGGTCTGATTGCTTGTGCAGCAGTCCTTAGCTTTCTGGGGAAGGCTAGTCTCGCTGTATGGATGAATGTTATACAGTATTTACACAGAGATAAGGCCAGGGCCCTGTCCCCCACCTTTGCATGAGGAGGGGAGCACTTTCTGGTAATAGCCCCCTGTCCTGGTGTTGGCCCGGAGAAGGCACCTACCTGGGTGGGGCAGGCTCTTGTGGCTGAACAGCTGGTCCGTAGCCAGCGGCCAGCGTGTCTGGGGACAGAGGGCTGGGTGAATTTTCCCCCAGCGCCATATGCTCCCAGGTGAGGGTCTGTGTTCAGCCATGTGCCCCCCTGGGTACAAACATCACTGCAGCAATGGCTGCTGTGCATGCAGGCTGGAGGGCGTTGCTGATTCTTTGGCTGGCAGGTTTTTTACTTCTGGGTATTTTCTTTATATCAGACCTCTCCCAAGCCTCAGAGGAATAAATCTCAGCCAGCTTGTCTGTACGAGGTATAGCTAAATTTGTGGCTGGAATGAGAGCCATTTACTAGGGCAGGCAAGGACCATGTTGCTGTAAGAGAGGTGTCAGCCTCCAAAGAGCAGCACAGAGGAGGAAACTCAGGGGACCTGAAGCACAGTAACCTCCTAAGAAGAGAAAAAGCACTGCGAAGCAACAAAGGCTTTAAATTGAAAGCAAAGGCCCACAGAAACATTGTTCTGGGTGCATGGGCTGTGGCCAGTGTTCCTGGAGGGAATGCTGTACACTGCAGGGGGACATGGTGCTCCTGCAGGCCTGGCCCTTCCCCTCCACGGCTGGCATGTAATAGTACATGCCCGTGTTAATTCTTGCTAATGTGTGGCTCAATGATTTACATTTTTTATATTACTTTCAGGGCTGATATTAATTTTTATTTCTATAAACAGCTGATTGCTTTATAATGGCTAAAACAAGTTAGTGAAGAAAATGAGGAATTAATTAGACTTTTATTTGTTCCTCAGATGTGTATTCTTGTTTCTTTCTCCACACCATCCCACAGATCTGGATAACATTCAAAAATCACTTAATTTTTTAATTCTCCTTCTTAGTTTATATTCTCCATTTTTTATTCTACTTTTTGGACCTCAGAAATAATTGAAAGGTATGCAGAGAAAGGCACTGTTTCCCTGAATGCAAGCACTGTCTAAACACTAACTCTGTTCTAAACCTTTTGGGCATGCAAAAATTGGTTGCTTAAGGGCCTGGTTTTGATTTTGGGTTAAAAAAAAAGGTCTGAATCTCATTCTCCACACTGGCTTGGGGAGACCTGCCAATTGCAAAATTACACCAATACAATTAGTCCTGTCATCAGTCAGTGTGACACAATAACCCAGCCCCCAGACAAGAACTGCTAGTCTTACCTGTGTGTCCTGCAACTGTTCAGCCTGTTCTGCACAGGAGAGAGAGGAAGGCCAGTCTTGTAGTGCTGCCTTTGGCTTACCCTCTGGCTTACTTGGATTATTCACTCTGGTTTGCTGGCACAGAAGCAGCAAGTTACAAGGTTCTGGCTCAGAGGAATACCTCATACAAACACTCTCCTCCTTTTTGAGTGAGAGCAGATGTCTTAAATAGACAGGTTTTGTCGTCCTTGAGGGTTTTATGGGCCACCAAAAAGCTAGAATGGTCAATCTCTTTGAATGAGGCTCAAAGACAATGCTAGACTATATTGAATAGAGGAAGAAATCCTTTGTGGGGTTGGTGCACGGAGACCTGCAATCATGGCATTTCCAGCAGAGTGGCAAGACAGCTATGCCAGCCTGAGATGAGATTAACTCTGTGCATTAGTTTCAGGTTATACATCTTGCCTTCTGGTCAGACATGGGCAGATAACATTATTCCCAGTAGCAAATTAAATTTTTGTTTGTTTAAACGAAGTCATGGCTTCTCTGGATGCTTGCAAGTAACCCCCTTTGGCAAATCAAACTTTCCCAGTGGGTGCAAGAGGAATAAGATGCTGGGTAAAAGAAGCATATTTTGCTCCATTTCCTCATGTTCCATGAGTGACCAGACCTTCCATCTGTGGAATTTAGTTGCATTATCACAGCTATTTCCAGCAGGTGGCAGATGATAGTCATGCTAGTAACCCAATCTGGGTACAAATGATGTGTTTTCCAGGCTGTTTATTCAGACACTGACTTAAATCTACACATTATGTAGTGACTATTAATGTGTTTCCAAAAGCAATAAAATAAGATTGCATAATTGGAAACCATTAGTAGTTACCCATGATAATATGTAATTAAATACTTGGGTATCAAGTGTGGTATGATTTTTATTTTTAAATCCAGCCTTGATTTTTTAATCTCTCAGATATGAGAAATTGCTTCTATTCCAAAAACTGCCAAATAACCATCTGGCTAATTGTGTTTCATGGTATAAGATTATCTTTGCTCGTCAACTGTAGTGGGATAGAGCTCCTCCATGTAGTCATGCCTGGATAATTAACTGATGCTTTAAAGAATTATGTGTTAAAATATAGTGACAAATGGTGCTATATTGCTTTCCTACGTAGCTTCTCACTGGCAGTTGCTGGCTACTGACTGAAGGAGGTTTTTTTCAGATTAGCAGTCCCTAATGAGGACCAGATTTTGCTCCTTTTGCCCTTGTTAGTAGTCACTCACACACATGAGTAATCCCAGTGTGTTCAATGGGAGCTATTCACCACACAGAGAGAGGGTGGCATTTGCAAGTTGACCTTCCAGCATTGGCTTCAATGGGGTATTTGAGCAAATGGAAGATCACAGGACCTGACCCATACTAAATGCGTGACTACATGGAAAAGTCTGTTCAAGGTTTACAGCAGCACGTGGGATAGCTGTGCGCCTCTGGTTGTGGGTGAATTATGCAAAGCTTCACAAAGTCAATGTAAACTTCATAGCATCTGTCTTACAGGTCTTGCTGCTAGCACAAAACTGGAACACATCTCAGAGTCAGGGACATTTTTGTTTTATGTGTGTTTTGGGGCGGATGTTGGCTTTCCCAATGGTTTTCCTTTGGGTGGCTATACAATCCCCTGGGGTGGAAAAGAGGGAGAAAATGGGGTAGAAGTTCTCCTTGCAGTCCCCTCAGAAGAGATACTACTAGTGCTGTCGAACTGAGGGGGGTTGAAACTTTGCCTTGGAGTTGGAGAGTAAGGATGGAGTCCTATTTTGTCAAATTAATTCTCATAAAGAACAGAGAAGACTGCTGATGAGCTGATGACATAAAAGCAAGGGGGATATGAAAATTATGATTATGGCTGCCAATATGCAATGACTCGTGAAATATAGTTGTTTATATGCCTGTTTGCATAACCATATATTTACTGTAAACAGAAGTACCCAGTATTTTAAAAACAGTAGAAAGTTCTATTGCTGTTCAGTTTCTCTTTCTCAATATTATTTTCTGTTTTCACTTAGCAGTTTCACAAAACGTTAGTATGGAAGGTATGAGAATGGATGCATACTTATTAAACTGCAGTAAAATTCACTGTATTTCATTCTTGTACATAATTACTGGGGTTTTTAGTGTTTTGTTTTGGTTTTGTTTTTCTGTAAGATCTTAATGCAGTTTTATTACATTATAATCTTGTATGGAAGGATGAAAGGATTTGTTCCTTAATAGGAAAGCAAAGTTTGTGAGCTCAAGTAAAGCAGATATGGCCCGGAACACAATGATTTTGCAGTTTAACCAGAAGGTATTTCATGTTGGTGAACTTCACTGGAGTCCTGAACATTCTGTGCTTGCTGCTGAAATGACTTGGATCTTAACATAGATACATATTTTAGGAGGCAGCTAGACTGACAGATTTTTAGAAGTGATGAAGAAGAAAAAAAATTTAAAAACATATGCCATGAAAATTAGTTGTATTGTCTTGGCTATTGTAGCAATCAGTTCTCACTGGCCCCTTTTTCCTGTAATTAAAGTAATTTTTCTTTTCCCCCTTGTGGCCTCTTCCTGGCCCAGTGTTCCAGCAACAAGCAGCAAAAATGTGGGATTTTTTGAAAAGGCAAGTAGTAAGAAAAACAGGTAGACATGCTTTACTTCCTGTACTCAGGGGTCACAGGGAAGACCTTTGCTTTCTTTAAGTGTAGTAACTGCAGTGCAATCCCTGGTTTTCCTGATTCTGATGCATAGATCTATTTTTATCCTGTGTGTGAGTGTACCATACATGCATATATCCTGGTACATACACAGAGTTCAGTAACAGCCACCTCAGTAGTATCTGCTTTTTCCCATGTTTGTCCTTCAATTAAACTTTGTCACTTCTGTATTATTGTGAAATCTGTGCTTCCTTGTCACTGTTGCTGACATTTTGCTAATTAAAATTTGTCATCATTCTCTTTCTTTTCTTCTTTAATGTAATGGCTGGAGTGTTTCTCTGCCAGACTAATCATAAAAGTGATTTCACTACTGTGTCTTCATTCCTCTGTAGCTACATCAGATGCGAACTCTTAGCCTTGGGAGACACAGGTAATCACAGACTCAATCTTAATTTCCTACTTGCACAGTGTATTTCTGCCATATCTCACTCTGCATGGAGACTGGAGGAAGGACTGCAGCCTTTTCCTGACCAGTTGGTTGGTTCTAGAAGCGAAAATATCCGGCTAATTTTGCTATCTTACCGTGAGAATTATCACTGCAGGATCTGAATTTACCACTGAGACAGGGAATGGGATGCAGAGGCACCAACAAAGATATCTTTGTTTCTCCACTTACTTTACCAGGGATAAATGTTTATTGGGTCACCCTTGTCAGCGTAGTGGTCATATCATGCAGCATCTCTATATGGATAGTAGCTGCCTTTAGGCCTGATACAGATATTATTAGTTAAAACTGCCTATGTCTTCCCAGAATTCAATTACAATATCTTGCTCAGTCATCAGATCATAGTCTTGCTTTTTATAACAGTGATATTTCCTTAGATTTGTCTTAAATATGTTGTTCCTTCACATAAATATAGGTAGCAGCTTTGTGCTGCCCTGGGGATGGAAGGTTCATATTTTGTTAGTTTCTTGCATAATGCAAAAGGAGATTAGAGAGCTTCTTATATTCTGTTTCCTCCCAAGAGAAAGCTATCATGTAGATCAAGAGAGGAAATGATTTCCTTGCTTGGCACAAATGAGTCACAGAAAATGACCTTCTTTGTAGTCTAATTTAGATCCAAGAATCCTCTGAAGAGCTGATAATATAAACCCATATGGCTTGGATGCAGAAAGTTGGGAAAGACATTGTCACTAACAGACTCATCCACATCTTAAAAAGCAGTATTTCACTTTGCCTAGATTTTTTTGATCAGACTGCTAGCAGCTGCAAACCTCATGTTGCCTGCACATGTTATCTGTAATATGCACATACATATGTGATAATTCTGCCGAGGTTTCATTTCATCAATGGAGAAATTGAAAAAGCAACATACATTCTTTGGCTGGTTTTTATACTGTGTTTAACATCTTTAAAAATACATACTCATGTGAATTTTGAAACAGTGATTGCATTAACATTGTTGGACTGTATAACATTTGGAGACATGTTTATTACAGAGGAAGCAACAAGCTTTCAGCTGTATGTCAAGAAAACAAGATCCGACAGAAAATAAACTAGCATGCTGATACACAAAAGCACTGACAAAGAGCTTCAGCAGAAAAGATCTAGTGGGAAACCAGAAGTGTAGCTGGACAGCACAGAGAGCTGCAAGCAACCATTTGTAGATTTTCTTGTGAGGAATCTTAATTTATTCCATGGTGAAAAGTCTAAGAAGGTGCCAGATTTTTTTCCCTATTGCTGTAAGTTGTTTTTTTAATTACTTTTTTTTTTTTTTTTGGTGTTTTGATGTTTTTAAAGGTTGGTCTGTTCCAATTGTTGCTAATTGATTCTGTAGGCATGTTGGTAGTTTCTGTTATGCTTAACTGTGGAAGTTGGTTGTGCTTGACTACATTTTAAAGGAAAGGTTGGGTTTATGGTTAAATTTTGCCATAGCTTTCCTGGACATACCATGCTCTTGGCAAAGCTAGGCTATCCTGAAAAACATCCTGGAAGTGTAGCCATGGGCAGGTATGCATTCCTAAAGCTGCCCAGCATGTCACTATGCCCTAACCACACCTTTGGACTGTGATGCTTTCTGATCGCGTTGCTTATGATCCCGGGTAAAGAATTTCCAAGTGTCATGCCTTATGGGCCTCTTGTGCTTCATAATATACAAATGGCAATCATGACAGTGTATTTTTTGGTTTTTTACTCAACAAATGTATTACACCACACACCCTTGTGAGCACCAGTGTTAGCACAGGGAGAGGTTGTAAGCAACACCTGAGGTTAGGGTGTGAGAGAAAACTAGCAGTTTAGATTACAAGGTGAAATTATGCATGGTCAAATTAAATTAGATTTAAGGTGGTGGGCTTTGACTGCAAATTTGGGTGCACACACAAAGGGTGGGGAATTTATGTATAGCTTGATTTTTGTGAACATATAATGACTGGGTTATAGGTAGATATATTCTTTCATCTGGACATAAAGGTTATAGTTAGAAGTGCCATGACTGTCTGAAAAGAACACAGTGGCAAATTGGGAAGGATAGTCTGTTCAGTATCTGCTGAGAACAACTCTTGCAGCAGCAAATGCTGGGAAGAGAATTGAAAATTTTTTTTTTCTTTTAATTACTATTTTGGGGTCAAATTTCTGCAGATAAGAAAAGTGTCCAACAGGCAAATGAGGCCAGCTGAAGTTCTTACGTAGCAAATGCAAATACAGAAGTAAAATATTTTATCTGAGATGTCCCCAGTATTTGGTGCATGGAAGCAGGTTTCTCCCTGATGCTGCTGAGGAATATTTAAAAGGATCCTAAGCACAGCATATATTTACCTTTACTTATAGAGAAACATTATCCACTTGCTTATAGCTGTAATTCTTTGTTTGTACCTGTGTACAGTGTTGTGTGTAAGAGTCGCTCGCCATTTTTCTTCAGTGAGATGGCCCAGTGGGCTTGTGTTTATTTTGTACCAATATGTTCAAGGTGTGTGCATGTGTGGTGAAGGAGCAAAAGCAACAGACTTTGCATATTCCTTTTTCTATCTGAGCATGTGCAGAGTGTTAAAACAGATATATATACACCCCAAAACTGTATGTTTGTCCCATCCAGCATCTGAGAGGCCACATCAGGTCAGCCAGTCTGGGACAATGTCCTTCTTAAAATGTGAGCTCTCTAATCAGCATTCTTGTAGTTTCTCTTCAGACTGCTGTTTGTGTTGCCTCTTGTCCAGCTGGAAGGTGAGATAAAAATAGGAGAATAAGAAGTATTGTGACAGGTGAAATTTGGGTTATGGTGCAGAAAATGCTAGAGGTTATTAGGGCAGGGAGCACTGAAGGTATCATGGGGATTGCAAAGGACCAGTGGGCAGAGGAACTGAAGTGTTGCAGTGAGCTGGGAGCATTATGGAAGAAAAGACAACACATGGTGGAATGGGTATAATGAGGTTACAGAGAATGTTGGCCATATTACAGGAAGGAAGAAGGAATTACAGCATGGATGTTGGTAAATGGAAGCCTGTACTTCATAAAATCTCTTTAGAGTCCTGTGCTATAAAAGTATTTTTATCAAATTACATATGTACTTGGCCACGCAGACAAGGAAGACACAGTAAGTCAGGCAGATCCTTAAGATAACTCACTGCTTCCTTTTTTGGCTGTGAGCTTGGCAGTTTCCTTCAGTTAGACCCATACCTGTGTAGGAAAACTCAAATGCCTCAGGCTTTCCTACAAGCTGACTTCCTCTGCTATTGTAGCGCCTTCCCAACTTCTCATTTGCTCTTCTGTATTTCAATGGCTCACTTTTTTTTCTTTTTCCTTTTTTATTTTTTTGGTAATAAAGGGCATTTATGATGTGTTGTACCTTCCATGATTCAAGCAATGAAGGACTGCTCAACTGTATTCATTGGGCTCTCATGCACAACTTCTTTGGTACAGGGTTTATACTGCGTGTGGTTGATTTGCCTTCTGATTTCTTGCTGGCCTTTATTATTAGCTGCTTAATATATGTATAGATTGTCCTTAGTGTGCTTGCCTTTCTTGCGCTCCTGCAATTAGAGCTAGAATGGGAAAATATTTAATTTTTTTTTTTTTTTTTTTGGTCTGCAGGCTTGAGAAAGGGCATTTTGTTGTTCTTCTCAGACATGCTGGACTGTGATGTGCCTAGGCTGTTCTACATAGGGATGTTCCAAGCCTCTTTAGGGGGATTGTGACTGCACCAAAGTTAATTTTATTTTTTTAGTTTTTGAAATAATGTAAACCTTAGACGTCCACTGAACTCTGTGCTTTGCTTTTCCCAGACCTTTAGGGAAGCAGTATTTCAATTACTGACTTTGCAAGACCAAAAGTTTGGCACTGAACACTGACACAGGTCCTATTTCTTGCTGTTTAATGTGTAATCGTGCAAGTCTGAAATCTGAATTCCCTGCTCTCCCCGTGCAATCAGGTAGAGCCAGCTTTGCCGCTGATCAAATGGAGCCAGGAGACAGACTGGCCTGCTCCCAGCGCCCAAACGGGTTTGTTTATTTAATTCGGGAATTCTTTTCCTCTCTAGTGAATAGCTTTCAACCTGGGGCATCGCTAGTGCCCTCTCTTTATGGCTGTGCGTGAAAGAGGACTTGCACATCCCTCCCTCCCTCCCCCTCTCCATGACGCCAAACGCTGCTCCCGGCGGCTGGTCCGGGCCGGAACTGGAGCGGGGCCACGGAGTTAGTCAGGGTTCGCCGTGGCCGCGCTGCCCGCTCGGGGGTCCCGGCGGGGCGCGGGTGCGGCGGGTCCGGGAGCAGCGCAGCGCTCGG